>JANAVB010004598.1:724867-739867 GCA_029216955.1 Iris pallida | reverse complement strand
TCTAGTGGTATGGGCTGTAGTGATCATGTATTGCTATTGATAACTGGTAGATCATAATATGACATGGTATTTAAGCTATGGTATTGGCTAAGCTAGTGACTGTGGTGTTCCAATACTAGTTAGGACTTAATAATAAAATTTAAATAACTAGGATAATATTTGTTGGAAACTAATCTCGGGATGGGTGTCTACCATAGTCATGGTAAATGATTGTCCTTACCTCTGTCTATTCATCTCGTGTCTAAAATGTGGGCTTTGGTCGAAGAAAGGTTGGGTTAAGGCTTAAGGGTTGCTAGTTAAAGCAAGCTTCAAGCAAATAATTAGAGGCTCACAACAATTGGTCTCTTGAGAATAGTTAGTCTCCTAGGTTGGCATTTTGACTAAGGGTAAAATCTTATTCATTCTCAAATTCAGATGACTAGAAGGTCACAATAGTAGTTTGAGGGTCGAAAGGAAAACGAGTAACTCAAGGCAAGGTTCTAGTCACATAGCTGGCCGATGGTAGCTACACTTGTGTATACAACTATCATAGCCATGGAGGATACCCTGTATCTATCTACCAATTACGAGCTTTCGTCTTTCCAAATCAGTGAAAGACAAAAACAATAAAGAGTTCAAGAAAGATGCCACTGTATACAATTACGTGATTCAAATACGAATGTATAATTCAAGAGGAATTGTCAAAGCAGTCGCGGATGAGATCCTAGAGACATCTACATCTCAATCCACGTAGGTTAATATGAGGGAGAACGAACCGAGTGCACTAAGGTTGATCAGACCGTAGCATATTGATTCTGATTTAGACAATATGTTAGTAGGCGTCTGTCACTCCCTAATCCTGGAATACGTATTTTAATATGTAAACCGATAAATTGTATTTACCTTGTATTTATACTATATTTATTATGCTGCATTTCTTCATACATTTCCTAAAATAATATTTTGTAGTTTATTTTCTGCATTTGGGCCTACAGTTTTGGCTCATTTGGGAAACCTATTTTGGTTCACCCATGGTTCATCATGAACCCTTTGGTTCATCATGAACCCTTGGGTTCAATGATTATAAATATAACTCATCTCATTCTCTCTCCTCTCATTTATTTCCTCCACCAACCAAATATTTCCTCCATCAACCAAGGCAAGTACCAACTTGCTCAAGAGATGGATCTATAATTTTGTCAATGATTTCTTACAAAACTATTTGCCAAAGCATGTTCTTCTCCTCAATCTATACTAGTTTAGAACTTGGAAATTTCCATTTTGAAGCTTTGATTTTTGTAGATCTAAGTTTTAATCATTTTCGGATTTCCTTGGTCTTGATCTATTTTCATTGGGGTTTTGTGGGTTTGATGCTTCCATGTGGAAGAGAATTCCATTTCACCCAAGATGGAACTTTGGAAATCCGGATTTGGAGTTCGGATGGCCAAGTTGTGATGTTTTGAAGCTTTGGGTTCAACCATGGTGTTCTTGCTGTTTGGAGAAGACAGTGAGCAGTGTGCAGAGCTGTTTAGCTTACGCACACTGAGCTGCGTGCGCTCTTTAGCGTGCGTACGCAGACTTGGGTATGCTTCCTATTGGAAGCGTGTCTCCTTGAGCCTGCGTGACTTTTCACGCACGCTGCCTAGAGTGAGCCTGCGTGACTTTTCACGCACGCTGCCTTGAGTGAGCCTGCATGACTTTTCACGTACGCTGCCTTGAGTGAGCCTGCGTGACTTTTCACGCACGCTGCCTTGAGTGAGCCTGCGTGACTTTTCACGTACGCTGCCTTGAGTGAGCCTGCATGACTTTTCACGCACGCTGCCTTGAGTGAGCCTGCGTGACTTTTCACGTACGCTGCCTTGAGTGAGCCTGCGTGACTTTTCATCCCTTGAGCGTGCATGCTTTTGTGCGTATGCTTTTGATATTTTATCAGATATTATATGCCCATTTTATATCCTTACGCCTTTTGTCCCGAGCATGATATGAGCACTAATGTGACCCCGGAGAACAAAGTGTTCCTACCCGATACATGTACCTGAATGTCCCAGTTCTTGTTCATGCTCGACAAATGACTCGTAACTCCACGTGGCGTATTTGCAATGATTCATTACACTAAGGAGGGTAGCACATGTTGACATACTGATTGACATGGATCCTCTTTGGGGTACTCGTACTAAAGTACGACTTTAGGAGGATAATCATGCAGGCCACAGCATGTGAGTCCAAGATTTCACCTAGGGTTAAATTAGGCAACTAAACATACTAGATGCATGGGGAGGGCAAAATTCCGAGATCGTGTTACACCAGCCGCCTTGAGATATTGTCTCGACGCGCCGGCTGGTCTCCACGGATACTGTGTCATCTGCAACGAGTGGATGACTGTATCCGATTAATTCCTGCTATATATTATATGTTTTAGCAAGGTGGCCTTACGAGGGACCTGTGCTCAATCATACCTGTCTACGCGAACCCCTGGGTTGGCTAGCCTTGCTGGAAAGATACGATCTGAGGATTTCCTAATAACATGACGCGAGGATAACCTCGTCCCACTAGAAACTCGTAGACTTGATTGGCCGTGAAAACGACTTGCTTGTATCCTATTACCTTCCGTGAATAACTGAGGGAAGCGGACTGTCATGGTACGTGATCCAACCCATGTTCTTGTTTGATTGTTGGGTTTGTTATCGTACTATGATAGGCTGTGGACCGAAGTTATGAACGAAAGACTTATTCTGGTTGTGAAGTGCTACTTCTGTGAATAACTGAGGAATATGGTCTATCATGGTACATGATCCAACCCATGTTCCTGTTTGATTGTTGGGTTGGTTATTGTGCTGCGATAGGCTATCGACCGAAGTCATGATCAGGAGATTTTATTGTTTATACCTTTTAACTTATGTGAAAGTTATAGAGTACGACACGTCCCGACTCCATGCGGCACCTTTTGTCCTTGTTTGGTTGTAAGGGTGCCATATGGGTTCGAGGATGTTGCGCTACCCTATAATAGTTGCATAAGTATTACTATTATCAATCATTCTATTATCTGGGTTTTAATCTTAACTCTTGTGCCCCTTTGGCGGTACTTGCTATTCGGGGCTGACCCCGCTAGTTTTGTTTGGCCAGATCTCGTAGCAGAGCCAGGGGACACGATCTTCCTTCCTGACATCCATGGTGCATACTAGGAGCATGCCGGTTCGGGGACTCGAGTGGGTTTCTTCTCCACCACTCCTGCTTATACTTTTGCGACGTTTAGCCACCGGCACCTGTTAGCCGGATTACTCGATATTTTGTGTCAGTACATAATTGTAATTAAACAGACTGCAGCTGTGTATAATTTTGTACTTCTGACTCTCTGAGATAGCTAAATTATAAAGCTAGTTTCTCATGACCATTTTGATGAAGCGTCGGGGACGCCTTACTGCTTTATCTTTAATGTTCATTTAATTGCTGATGTGACTTGATTGATTGAGACATAGAACTCTGTGGGACCATAGGAGACTTGATTGTAGCATGTACCCCCTAGTCTCTCGACAGCCACGATTGCCGTATGACGTTATGTACCTCATATGGAGTAGCTGGCCTAGTCCGTCTCCGTATTTCGGTACTGGGACATGACAAGGTTTTAGTGGTGGCCCATGCAGGTCCGATTTTCAGACTTGTGGGGTATTGCGAATTATTAGGAGTCTCAATTAAAACTTATTCCCCTTGAAATTCTGTTTCCAATTCTCTATCCTTGCCTTGATCTCTAACCTGACTTGCATCCTCGAAATCTTCCTCGTTCGGACTTGATAATCTTATATCTTTCTCTATAGGGGTGCTTCATTCTCAGTAGCGGGTGAGGCCCATGAAGAAGAGCAGTAAGAGCATGCCTCGACTGGGCAGCAACAGGAGAGAGAACCTTCCCCAGGGCAGGCACAAGTAGAAGTGGAACCAGAGGCAGTGCAGCCACAGGTTGTTGAAACACCTGCAGCACCAGCAGCGACGGCAGTACCCGACGCTGTAGCACTCCTAGAGATCATCCGGGGGTTTCTTGTCACTAACCAACAGCAACAGACTCGACAGCAGGAGCAGAACGTGTTGCTGAACCAAGGGATTCAGTTAGCTCTTGAGAGGAGTGTCGGGGCTGACTCGGGAGCATCAGGAAGGTTTCGTCGCTTGAACCCGAGGTATTTTGATGGCACGGAGGATGCCATCACTGCGGATGCCTGGATTCAAGACATCGAAGCCATTCTTGTGGAAGCCAAGGTTCCAGATGATAAGAAGGTTGATCAGGTCAAACTGGTACTTCAGGATCTTGCCCGCGACTGGTGGGCATCAGAAGAAGTTGGTGCAAGACGCCCTGTTCGTTGGACCACCTTCAGTGACAGATTCAAGGCCAAGTATTTTGGCGTAGTAGCTCGATATGAGCTCCAGCAGAAGTTTATCAGTCTCAAGCAAGCGGGCAAGACCGTAGATGGGTATGCAGCAGAGTTCTGCAGATTGTGCCGTTTCGCACCAGCAATGGTGGCAACGGAGCCAGAGAAAGCTATGAGGTTCCAGCAGGGACTTCATTTGGAACTATTACAGCTTGTGGAAGGACACGACTACCAGACGTTTGACGCTATTTTGACGGCCGCTCGGAGGCACGAGTTTACCCAGTAGAGGTTGGCATCGAGGACAGGAGGTCAGAAAAGATCTCATTTCCAGGTTGGAGGAGGAGCAATGCAGCGAACATCGGCACCAGCACCCGGTGTACGTATTCATGATGCAGGAGCGCCACGGAGGACGGCCGTGTCAACTAATACAGCTCCAGTTCGGCATCAGCAGCCGAGGAACCAACAACAGCGTCAGGGAGCACCCCAGGGCTGTACATTCTGTGGGAAAGCAGGACACACGAGGGAAGTGTGCCGGTCAGCGAATGGCTTATGCTTGAGGTGTGGTAGTTCAGACCACCGTATCTCCACTTGTCCTGTGATGCAGAGGCCAGGAGGGCCAGCTCAGCAGTTTCCAGCATTGCCAGCTCCGGTGGCAACCCCGAGTGGAGGGCCAGTATTAGCAGTAAGGCCCCTAGCCCAGCGTCTACCAACGCAGGCTCAGATGTTCTGCCAGGCACAAGAAGCTGAAGGCCCTCAGAGGCAGCAACAGCATGGTCGAGGAAGGCCGCAACAAGGAGCTCAGCGGGGCCAGGGACAGGCTCTCACATTATCCTTAGGAGAGGCTCTAGCGTCTAGTGACGTGGTGGCAGGTAAAATTCTCGTCACCTCATTTCCCGCTATAGCATTATTTGATTCAGGTGCTACTCATTCATTCATCTCTGTATAATATGCTACACGGATTGGATTAGAGTTTGAGGCATTGCTGGAGAGGATGGATATACTCACCGGCAATGGACTCGTAGAAGTTAGCATAGTGCGCTTTTCATGTCCGGTGGAGGTGTGTGGGCATTTACTGCCCGCATCATTGATTGAATTCCCTATAGGGAATTTTGATGTCGTTCTTGGCATGGACTGGTTGAGAGACAGTCATGCGACAATTGATTGTAGAGGGGGTAGGGTCATATTCAGCGTTCCTGGGATAAAGTAGTTCATCTTTACTCGAACCTTGAAGAATCAGGCCGGAGGCGTCATCTCAGCAGCAGTGTCAGATCCAGGACAGATTCCGAGAGTGGTCGAAGATTTTCTCGACATCTTCCCTGATGAGCTCCCAGAGATACCCCCAGTCAGAGAGGTAGAATTTAGCATTAAGTTGAACCCGGGAACGAGGCCTATTGCAGACAGAGTTTACAGAATGTCGCCGTCAGAACAGGATAAGTTGTATCAACATGAAGAAGAGTTAAAGTCTAAGGGATTCATCCGAGACAGTAAATCGCCCTGGGCCGCACCAGTGATTCTAGTTCCCAAAAGGATGGGTCGACGAGGATGTACATCAACTACCGCAAGCTGAATACAGTAACAGTAAAGAATAAGTACCCACTACCAAGGATTGATGGCCTATTTGACCAGTTGAGCAAGGCCAGCGTCTTTTCCAAGATCGATCTTCGGTCAGGATACTATCAAGTAAGAGTCCGGGGGCAAGACATACCGAAGATAGCATTCAGATCTAGATATGGGTATTATGAGTTTTTAGTAATGCCCTTTGGACTAACCAACGCCCCTGCAGTATTCATGGATTTGATGAACCTCATCTTTCTGTCGTATTTGGATAAATTTGTGGTGGTATTCATAGATGACATTCTTGTCTATTCCAGCAGTGAAGAGGAGCATGAGAAACATCTTAGGACTGTCTTACAGACATTGAGGGAGCATCAACTTTATACGAAGCTCGACAAGTGTGAATTCTGGTTAGATCATATTTCGTTCCTGGGGTATGTAATTTCTGGGGCAGGAGTGTCAGTGGATCCGAAGAAGATTGAGGCCGTAGAGCATTGGCCAGTCCCGAGAACGGTTGCAGAAGTGCGAAGTTTCTTAGGATTAGCTGGTTACTACAGAAGGTTCGTGGCAGACTTTGCCAAGATCTCTGCGCCCTTAACGCGTTTGACGCACAAGGACGTAGAGTTTGTTTGGTCAGCTAGCTGTCAGGCATCATTTGAAGAATTGAAGAAGAGATTGATCTCATCCCCGATCTTGACGCTTCCAGTAGGAGCGGGAGGCTTTACAGTATATTGTGACGCATCTGGGAAGGGTCTTGGATGTGTATTAATGCAGCACGGAAAGGTGATAGCATATGCGTCTCGACAGCTTCAAGACCATGAGAAGAATTACCCGATACACGATTTGGAGTTAGCAGTTGTGGTGTTTTCACTCAAGTTGTGGAGGCATTATTTATACGGAGATCGGGTAGAGATCTATACTGATCATAAGAGTTTGAAATACGTATTCACGCAGCGAGATTTGAACATGAGGCAAAGAAGATGGTTAGAACTACTGAAGGATTTTGACTTAGATCTTCAGTATCATCCAGGCAAGGCGAATATAGTTGCAGATGCACTGAGTAGGAGAGACAGTGCATTTATCTTGACCTCGCAGAAGCATATTTTAGAAGACCTTCAGAGTATGGAAATCGAAGTAGTTTTGCCAAGGGATGTAGGAAGAATGACCAGTATGCAGATTCAGTCAACCTTAGTAGAGAGGATAAGGGCAGCACAAGCAGAAGATCCACAGATTCAGAAGTTGCGGTCGGAGTGTGAATCAGGCCGTAGGAAGGAGTTAGTGATTCATGAAGATGGTACGCTCAGGTTTGGAAACAGACTCTGTGTACCGAGTGGAGACCTTCGACAAGAAGTTATGTCCGAAGCACATAGTTCTATTTACTCCATTCATCCAGGAGGAACGAAGATGTATCGAGATATCAGGCAGTACTTTTAGTGGAATGGCATGAAAAGAGAGATAGCGAGATTTGTATCCAAGTGTCTGGTATGTCAGCAGGTGAAAGCCAAGCAGCAGAGACCAGCAGGGTTGCTACAGCCGCTTCCTATCCCAGAATAGAAATAGGAGCACATCACGATGGATTTTGTGACCGGTTTACCTAGATCCCCGACTGGTAAGAATACAGTCTGGGTAATAGTAGACCGACTCACGAAGGTCGCTCATTTTCTTCCCTTTCGAGTTGGACAGACTACTGAACAGCTAGCAGAAATGTACATGAAGCAGATAGTAAGGCAGCACGGTGTTTCAGTTAGTATAGTATCAGATCAGGATACGCGGTTTACTTCTTATTTTTGGCGGAGCTTACACCAAAGTTTGGGAACCAAGTTAAGATTCAGTACTGCTTATCATCCACAAACTGACGGGCAATCAGAAAGAACCATTCAGACATTAGAAGATATGCTACAGGCGTGTACCTTGGATTTTGGCGGATCTTGGGAGGATCACCTTCATCTAGTGGAGTTCTCCTATAACAACAGCTATCAGGCTAGCATTCAGATGGCCCCGTTCGAAGCATTGTACGGAAGGAAGTGCAGGTCCCCTTTGGCATAGGACGACGTCGGAGAACGGAAGTTGTTGGGACCAGAGATGATCATGCAGACTGTGGAGATAGTTAAGTTGGTCAGAGAGCGCCTTCGAGTTGCACAGGACCGACATCGTCATTGGGCAGATCAGAATCGTAGGCCTCTAGAGTTCAGAGTTGGCGACCAAGTATTTCTGCGGATTTCGCCTACTCGGGGTATCATCAGATTTGGAACCCGAGGAAAGCTAGCTTAGTCCAAGATACGTTGGTCCTTTTAAGATTCTCGCTCGGATAGGCGATGTGGCTTATCGACTTGCCCTTCCGCCTTCGTTAACTGGCATACATGATGTGTTTCATGTGTCCCAATTACGTGGGTATGTCCCGGATCCGAGTCCCTCGATCATTCTGAGTTAGTCGTTGGTACCGACCTAACTTACGAGGAACAACCCGTATCTATTTTAGACCAGCGAGAGAAGGTACTCAAGAATCGGACGATAAGCCTTGTCCGTGTTTCTTGGAACCATCACTCTTCGGAAGAGTCAACCTGGGAGCGCGAGGACGAGATCAGATCTCGGTATCCGTATTTGTTTGACTAATAAGGTATATTTTTGCACCTTATTGACACGATTCCATGCTTATCTGCACCTGCTTGTTTTGCACTTTGTGATGTATGATAATAACTGCTATGATAGTTAACTTGTATATGATTGTGCCTTGCTTGCCCTGATTTCACTATCCTGTCTTGGCTGGAATTCTGAGGACGAAACTTTTCTAAGAAGGGTAGAGATGTCACTCCCCAATCCTGGAATACGTATTTTAATACGTAAACCGATAAATTGTATTTACCTTGTATTTATACTATATTTATTATGCTGTATTTCTTCATGCATTTCCTAAAATAATATTTCGTAGTTTATTTTCTGCATTTGGGCCTACAGTTTTGGCTCATTTGGGAAACCTATTTTTGGTTCACCCATGGTTCATCATGAACCCTTTGGTTCATCATGAACCCTTGGGTTCAATGATTATAAATACAACTCATCTCATTCTCTCTCCTCTCATTTATTTCCTCCACCAACCAAATATTTCCTCCATCAACCAAGGCAAGTACCAACTTGCTCAAGAGATGGATCCATAATTTTGTCAATGATTTTTTACAAAACTATTTGCCAAAACATGTTCTTCTCCTCAATCTATACTAGTTTAGAACTTGGAAATTTCCATTTTGAAGCTTTGATTTTTGTAGATCTAAGTTTTAATCATTTTTGGATTTCCTTGGTCTTGATCTATTTTCGTTGGGGTTTTGTGGGTTTGATGCTTCCATGTGGAAGAGAATTCTATTTCACCCAAGATGGAACATTGGAAATTCGGATTTGGAGTTCGGATGGCCAAGTTGTGATGTTTTGAAGCTTTGGGTTCAACCATGGTGTTCTTGCTGTTTGGAGAAGACAGTGAGCAGTGTGCAGAGCTGTTTAGCTTACGCACACTGAGCTACGCGTGCTCTTTAGCGTGCGTACGCAGACTTGGGTACGCTTCCTATTGGAAGCGTGTCTCCTTGAGCATGCGTGACTTTTCACGCACGCTGCCTTGAGTGAGCCTGCGTGACTTTTCACGCACGCTGCCTTGAGTGAGCCTGCGTGACTTTTCACGTACGCTGTCTTGAGTGAGCCTGCGTGACTTTTCATGTACGCAGCCTTGAGTGAGCCTGCGTGACTTTTCACGCACGCTGCCTTGAGTGAGCCTGCGTGACTTTTCACGCACGCTGCCTTGAGTGAGCCTGCGTGACTTTTTACGTACGCTGCCTTGAGTGAGCCTGCGTGACTTTTCACGCACGCTGCCTTGAGTGAGCCTGCGTGACTTTTTACGTACGCTGCCTTGAGTGAGCCTGCGTGACTTTTCACGCACGCTGCCTTGAGTGAGCCTGCGTGACTTTTCACGTACGCTGCCTTGAGTGAGCCTGTATGACTTTTCACCCCTTGAGCGTGCGTGCTTTTGTGCGTATGCTTTTGATATTTTATCAGATATTATATGCCCATTTTATATCCTTACGCCTTTTGTCTCGAGCATGATATGAGCACTAATGTGACCCCGGAGAACAAAGTGTTCCTACCCGATACATGTACCTGAATGTTCCAGTTCTTGTTCATGCTCGACAAATGACTCGTAACTCCACGTGGCGTATTTGCAATGATGCATTACACTTGCAATGATGCATTATACTAAGGAGGGTCGCACATATTGACATATTGATTGACATGGATCCTCTTTGGGGTACTCGTACTAAAGTATGACTTTAGGAGGATAATCATGCAGGCCACAGCATGTGAGTCCAAGATTTCACCTAGGATTAAATTAGGCAACTAAACATACTAGATGTATGGGAAGGGCAAAATCCCGAGATCGTGTTATACCAGCCGCCTTGAGATATTGTCTCGACGCGCCGGCTGGTTTCCACGGATACTGTGTCATCTGCAACAAGTAGATGACTGTATCCGATTAATTCCTGCTATATATTATATGTTTTAGCAAGGTGGCCTTACGAGGGACCTGTGCTCAATCATACCTGTCTACGCGAACCCCTGGGTTGGCTAGCCTTGCTGGAAAGATACGATCTGAGGATTTCCTAATAACATGACGCGAGGATAACCTCGTCCCACTAGAAACTCGTAGACTTGATTGGCCGTGAAAATGACTTGCTTGTATCCTATTACCTTCCGTGAATAACTGAGGGAAGCGGACTATCATGGTACGTGATCCAACCCATGTTCTTGTTTGATTGTTGGGTTGGTTATCGTACTATGATAGGCTGTGGACCGAAGTTATGAACGGAAGACTTATTCTGGTTGTGAAGTGCTACTTCTGTGAATGACTGAGGAACATGGTCTATCATGGTACATGATCTAACCCATGTTCTTGTTTGATTGTTGGGTTGGTTATTGTGCTGCGATAGGCTATCGACCGAAGTGACGATCAGAAGATTTTATTGTTTATACCTTTTAACTTATGTGAAAGTTATAGAGTACGACACGTCCCGACTCCATGCGGCACTTTTTGTCCTTGTTTGGTTGTAAGGGTGCCATATGGGTTCGAGGATGTTGCGCTACCCTATAATAGTTGCATAAGTATTACTATTATCAATCATTCTATTATTGGGTTTTAATCTTAACTCTTGTGCCCCTTTGGCGGTACTTGCTATTCGGGGCTGACCCCGCTGGTTTTGTTTGGCCAGATCTCGTAGCAGAGCCAGGGGACACGATCTTCCTTCCTGACATCCATGGTGCATACTAGGAGCATGGCGGTTCGGAGACTCGAGTGGGTTTCTTCTCCACCACTCTTGCTTATACTTTTGCGGCATTTAGCCACTGGCACCTGTTAGCCGGATTACTCGATATTTTGTGTCAGTACATAATTGTAATTAAACAGACTGCAGCTGTGTATAATTTTGTACTTCTAACTCTCTAAGATAGCTAAATTATAAAGCTAGTCTCTCATGACCATTTTGATGAAGCGTCGGGGACGCCTTACTGCTTTATCTTTAATGTTCATTTAATTGCTGATGTGACTTGATTGATTGAGACATAGAACTCTGTGGGACCATAGGAGACTTGATTGTAGCATGTACCCCCTAGTCTCTCGACAGCCACGATCGTCGTATGACGTTACGTACCTCATATGGAGTAGCTGGCCTAGTCCGTCTCCGTATTTCGGTACTGGGGCGTGACAGCGTCCCCAATAAACATATGTCTTGAGTCAAGCTCGATAAAAGAGTAAGCTTGCAAAACTAGGCTGTAATAGCAGCATTGGTCAAGATAGTCAAAATACAAGTATGCGAGATTTTTGAAAGGAGGCAAAAGTAGTTCGAGTTTTGAGAGAATCAAAACCTTACCTGCTGTTATTGCTTATATAGTCATCCTACTATCTACCTATCCATAAGGCCTTGGTCGACTAATGGGTTATGGAATTCTAAATTTTATATTCTAGGTAAACCTATTAATGTCAGTCAATTATCTCGTTAATAGATCACGAGGACCACGGAATGCTAGGTTAAGAGACATGCTACCCAACATATAGAGCTTTCACTAGTTTTGGCTTTGGATCTTATGGGACACACAGGGCATCTTTCTATTCTTTATAGTATCCTAAACTTGTAATCACGTCTGAAGTCATTTCACTGAGAATTATGCCTCGCCCGTATACTCTGGCTGTGGCAAACCCTTGGTCCTATGATTCAGATGTGATATGCTATCAAATACTCTACCTTATATAGACACAAGGTCTAAAGAGGTCAACGAAGACATAGTTTTAGCAATGATCCATAATCTACGATTGTTTGAAATAATTTCAACTCTATGGGTTGTGCCTCGCCAGTGCGCTGCTGGCTAGCTATCGCAGTCGTTAAAATTACTCCAACTATATTCCTAAGAACATCAAGGAGCTACTAGAGATTCAAACTAGTTGACTATGATAGAGAGTGTAACCATCTGCCTATAAATCTCAATCCTCAAAATAAAAGATTGATCGGGGAGGAAATAATTGAAGACAAGCAAAGTAAGAACATCCTAATCTTTATTTCATATGTATTTCAAATGGTTGAGGGAAAACTTTGAATCAAATCTACCTCGAAGTAACAGAATCAGAAATTATAAACTAATTCCTTACAACAAAATAGAATTTAAAAATAGGCAATTCTAGCTTACGATATAAGATTTATATCTAATAGAGCAAAAGAAAAATGAACAGCTTATCAACATTATAGCCTTAATTCTAGGAGAGTCTAACTTTCCAAGTGAATAGTATACCCACATTGGATCATATCATCATATCAAAAGTAATAGTGTATCTATAGAGATCTGGCAAGCTATCTAAATTTAATAATTTCTTATCTAAATTGCATGGCCTATCAGACAATCTTAACTACCCAACGGTCAATTTGAACAAGGGACTCATTGTCCTAGTCATTCTCTTAAATCAATTCAATCCTAATTGTGAATGAGCAATTCCTAGGCGCAGGCTCACAATAGTAAGACTAACTTAAGTACTATCACGAGTTCGCAATCTTTTACGAAAATAGACCTGCATGGGCCACCACAAAAACTTGTCACGACCCGCACCCGCTTTTCGGATACGAGACGTGTCCAAGCCAGCCTACGTCGTAGAGTCAGCGGTAGAACGCTGTCAAGCCCGCAAGAAATAAATGCTCAAAAATAAACTTTATTGCTCATTCGCATTTCTAAATTTGATTACAACATTTATATTTAAAGAAAATAAAAAGTTCTCACAACTAATGAAAATGATACAACTGCTATTTCTAGGTTTTTGTCTGCAAGTACACCCGTATCTCCCAATGCTAAGTGAAGCCACAGCTAACCTGAAAAATGTTGGTTTCCAGTCAGGAATGGAACAAGCACACAAACCGACGGCAATACGAAAACACAGTAGAATTCACAAGACATGAGAATAACATATATGAGATGAAAACTAGAAAGTAACTGATGTCATGGCAAGCGGTGAAGAAAACCAGGAAACAGATAAAGACAAATATCTATGTGTTTTGAAATATCTTGTTCGACATGTGAACGACTAAGGGGTAAATACGGCACCCTGCACGTGTCGTGTGCAGCTGCTATCAGTCAAGATTAGATATATTGGGATGGTTAAGGGGTAGTTCACACGTCTACTAAGATATTTCTCCGTCAAGCTAGTAATCATGGAATCAGGTCGCAAGCATGGTAATCATGAAAATGACAGTCAAGAATGTATAAAAAATCTATGATACTAATCTCCGTGTGACGAGCGTATCAACAAGCAGCAAGACATATGTATAAACATGAAATGAAAAGACTACTATGAATCGAAAACAATCAGAAAGTGTACTTGCCTGAGGTCCTTTGCTGGTGAAACCGATAATACAACCACTCAGATGAGTCACTAAAGTCAACACATGCAAAAAGTCTCTGGATGCTGAAATAGATATTACCAACATTCTAAGAATAGTTAAATTAGCTACAATTGCCTGTCCTTAAGTCCAATTCTGGACAAAGGGGCAAAACGGTAATTTTGGGTCAAAACGGTGTCCGTCGTTGGATCCGCTTTACACCAAAAAGCGTGGCAGAGTCAACGGTCTCTAAAGTCATCAAACTACATGTCTACGAATTTATTTTGATGATACAAACCCAACCGTATGTCCAAAGTTGGATTTCGATAGGCCGTGCACAAAATCGCCCGTTGAATCAGACCGTGGGGCCCACAAAACGACGATCCGGTCAACTGTCTCAGAATTGGACCAAACTTGGCATACAGGACCAGAAAAATGATACGGTCATGTTGGCTCAAGTTTTGTCTCGATATGACGAACGTACACAAAGCAATTGGGAAATTTGCAAAGAGGTCGATACGGTAAATTTCGACGGATACGTATCAAATTCGTCGCGCACACGCGACCAATTTGAATTCCGTCAAAGCCCACACGTCCACGAAGTCGATACGCACCTTTCAACGCTTTCGATTCGCGACCACGTCACCCGGATTAGCGGGACGCACGTCGTATCGAAGGGTTTTCTACGTTTTAAAAACTGTTTTTTCCGTAATATTTGCAACTGTTTACAAAACTGATTTTGGTAGTTTTCTAAGTACAAGCACTGTTGTGATGCTGGTTAGGTTGTCTACATGTTCCTTTAAATAGGTTCCAAGGTTCGTACTGGATCGACAGAAATGGCCTTCCAAACAGGGCATTGGGACAGTTATAATTCTATTTCGAGCAAGTTTTCTCCATCTTTGCATCGATTTATCGGACAATCTAGGGCGTTACAATAAACTTTAAAGGGACTTAGACTCGTATAGGTTGTCTTCTAATGAACCAATTAGTTCGCAAAATGATGATGAAACAAGGGAGTTTTATACCTGAAAAACACGGCTCGTCGGTGCACTACTGCTGCTGTTACGTTCTTCCCTTCACGGCTGCTCTCGGATGCCGCCGACGTCGTCGACCCTGGTCAGCCGCGGGCAGCGCGCGCGCAGGGAAGGGGCACGGTGGATGTGGCGTAGGAGTTAGGGTTTCCGCGGTCTCCCCCTCTGTAGGATCTATATATATACGTG
>JANAVB010004598.1:487434-714805 GCA_029216955.1 Iris pallida | reverse complement strand
CTCAAATCTCAAAATAGTAATTTATTTATTCCTAACTTTATTGAATAAGTAAACACACAAGTATATATATAGTCAAAAATCCCAAAAATCTAAAGAACATTTTTAAGAAATTATTTATCCTACTTTCAAAATAGAATATCATTTAATAGCAATAACATATAATATATATATATATATATATATATTATATATATATATATTATATATATATATATATATATATATAATATATATATAATATATATAACAACTGCTTATAAAATCGCCTACTAAAATACCATACCACATACATATACCTGGACGTCCTTAGACGCACTACCCGACTACATGTGCTTGGGCTTGACTGGTCAAGTCCGGCTAAGTGGGTACAACGGGTCTCCAAAGTATAATCTTAATAAAAACTAATTATTAAACCATTTATAGGGGTAAAGTCCCAACTTTGACTAGTTTTCCTAGAAAGAACCTACATATGGCTCGGCCTTTCCTATCATGGCTAAAACACTAGTCAATGCACACAACTATTCTATCTATGCCAAAATTCTTAGTCGATATGCATACTAAACTTAACCATAACTAAGGCCATATATAGATATAGTATTAGAATATTATAAGTAATCATATATATACAAAATTATATTAAAACCTATTTGGCTGTATAATATCTCAAAATAAATTTAAAAAAATTCTACTGGATCATGGTTACCTAACATGGCTTTACAAGTGGGGTTGGCAAGTTTAGGGTCCAAATATAATTTATAGTCAAATCAACTCGAAAAGTCAATCAATTAGTCTTTTGTGCCATTCGTAAATAAATAGCACATGGACTCGATTAAGTGGCACACCCTTGGCATGTGTGTCGTAGGCTCAAAATGGATCAAAACTATATATTGGGTCAAATGGTTTTGATCTATGTCGAGTTCCGAACTCACGTTGGAAGTTAGGTCCAGAATTACAATAAATAATCAAATGGCCTAAATTTGATCCGAAGTTGTGCGAAGTCAAAAGAATATTAGGGGACAAGTTGGATGGGACATGATATATCAAATTGAAGGGGGGTTGTCTACTTCCAAACTCATTAAGGACATTTCGAACGATTGTCCTTTATGTGCTCCAAAAATTAAAGCTACGAAAAAGTACTTCTATAGTCATAATAAAATATAAAATCTAATCTAATAAATAGAAATCATATAAAATAAATAAATAAAAATATTTCCAAAAAATCAGGGTACTCACATATCACTGGTCTCTATCGTAGTCGGTGAGGCATTAACGATCAAGGGGTCACGTGAACCAATCTATATTGTAGCCCGGTGACGTACTAATGAGTAAAGATTTGATCACAATAACCAACGCCTAATAACGGTATCCTCGCCTAGGGAACTAAGGAATCAAGTCAAGTAATATAGGAAAACAGGTTCAAGTCCAAGTCAAGACAACACTTATGTCAAGACAAATCCAAGTAACAATACAGGATCAGGACTGGTCACGCACAGAGAAAAAATATATACAAGCAAATTGTATCGTCAAACAAATAGGAAACATGGGATAATGAGATAAATAATTTAGGAAAATAAATAATGTACGTGCGACGTGAACCATGTAAAGATCATGTGACAATGAATGACAAGGATATAAAGAACAATAGTAGAAAATGAGCATGCATAAAATATTGTACAATCGACAAGGTATCTACATGTAGTCCAAGTCCTCGCTGAACTCGCAATACCAAGGCCTATCATGAGTTCACATATAATAAAATAATTACTAATATTGTAATTATACATTTGACACATTGGTTTTCTATCATAGTAAGTCTACATGCTCCTAGAATTCCTACACCTAGTTTTATGGTTTCCAACTTACAAAATTCAAAGTCCAATTGAAGGATATGCATATAAATCATATAAAATCATAAAAATATAATTTATACAATATCTATATTCAATTAATATCTAAATTCCAGAATTGAAATTTTAGAAATAATTTATGGTTATGTCTCTACTATATCAACTAGTCTTCTTGCCTGAAACATGTCCGAAATATTACCAAATTATTGCTATGACTTATATCTATGAATATTATATAAAACAATTTACATCTGATTATAACTAAAAAAACATGATATCATATTTATATACCAAATTAGCCCCTATTTATGAGCCAAATATGCCATAAATTCAACTGAAAACCTAGTATAATGACCCATTTTTAAGGTTCGGTTTTGACATAAAATATCATAAATATATGATAGAAATATTTTAGTTCCAGATTTAAATACATAAATATTCAGATTTAAAGTTTGTTAACAAACACATAAACTATTCCACAAAAACTAGCAAAATATATGTTACCGTAATTTCTAATCTTCCACCAATCTATCATGCAACTTAGGATGGATTTCTATCAACACATATGGTTCTAACATGGCAAAAATATGGTTTTGAAGAGGTTGGGTTCACATGAGTCTCAAATTAGTTATGAGATATTTAATTTACAAGTTACAGATTATGGTTCGGTAGATCCCTAATTGTCAATAACTTTTATCATTTAAATAGAATAAGAAATAAATAAATAATTTCTGAAATTTTTTATGCTATAGGTCTTAATTAGTTTCAGCTTTCCAAAATATAAAACGGATCACAAAAACGAGTCCGGATCTCTCGAACTCAAAAATCGCGAGACGTTGTCATATTTTGGACAACGGATACTAAAATAATGTTACAAAACTATATATTTTGAATTAAATTTACTAAAATATATATTAAAGCTTACCTCGATACAGTTCTAAAAAATTGCAGTCGAGTTGGAGTCCGGAACTAGGTGATATGACACTTCCAATGGGCTAATTTTGTGGCAAAGACGATCGGTTCTGCAGAGATCAAAGTGAGGACGAACGTCCTGCGGGATTGGGGCACGACAGATCATGTGGGCATGGAACGTGACAGACACTGCAGAAAATCCTATTAGGGGAATCCGTACATAGAGATGCTTCCAACCTTGATTATCAGCCAGTTGATGGTAGTCAAGGTGACCCTCAAGAGGATGAATATGTCGATGAGGTAGTTTCTGAAGGGAATGAGGTTGTGAGTATACAGCCAATACTAGATGTTCCATTGAGAATGAGCATGAAAGAGCCTCGACCGTCCATGAGATACTTACTAGATGAGTATATTGTATTAATTTATGGGGGAGAGACTAAAAGCTTTGCAGAGGCAATGGAAGACGAATACAGGTAGGAGTGAAAGCAGACCATGCAGGAGGAGATAAGTTTCTTACATACAAAATCCACTTATGAGCTAGTGTTGTTGCCAAAGGGCAATAAGGCTTTGAAGAATAAATGGGTATTTAGAGTGAAGCAGACAGAAGATGCTACTCACCCTCAATACAAAGCAAGTTTAGTAGTTAAAGGCCACACAGTCAGCAGATGGGCATAGATTTTGATGAGATTCTCATTGATTATCAAATTGTCATATATTCAGGGGTTGTTAGCGTTAGCAATCAATTTGACTTAAAGGTTGAGTAGATGGATGTGAAGATGACATTCTACACAATAATTTAGAGGAAAAAACTATACATGGAGCAGACAGAGGGATTTTATAAGCATGGAAAGTCACATTTAGTTTGTCGAATAAAGAATAGCTTGTATGGTTTGAAGCAGGCTCCGAGCAGTAGTACAGGAAGTTTGAGTTGTTTACAGGGAAGCATAGTTATGCAGGGTGCCTTCAGATCATTGTGTGTTTATGAAGTATTTTACCTGAAGGATGATGATATGCTATTGGTAGGTCGAAATGCCACTAGGATAGCAGAGGTAAAGCACCAACTGGGTGCAGCCTTATTTTTAAAGGATTTGGACACAGAAAAGACTATTATTGGGATTGAGATTAGCCGAGAGAGAGAGAGAGTCCAAGCTCCTTTACTTGTTCCAAAAGAAGTACATTCATCGGATACTTCAGCTTTTGGGATGGACGGGTCAAAGGAAGTGAGCAAACCCCTTGCAGTTCACTACGGAGTAGTATCCATCTACCCGAGGACAAAATAAAAAATATGGAGCGGTTTCCATATGCTTCAGCTATGGCAAGTCTCATGTATGTCATGATGTATACAAGGTTATACATTGCTCACGCAGTTAGCATAGTTAGCAGTTATCTTTCCAATCTAGATAGTGTACATTGGAGTGCGATTAAGTGGATTCTATGATACCTTTAGGGCACTACTGATTGGAAGCTTTCATTGGTAGTAACGAGTCAAAGCTGGTTGGATATATTGATGCTGATATGGTTGGAGATGTAGACACGAGCAGTTTCGTGGCAGTCGCAGTTGCAAAAATGTGTTGCCTTGTCTACGACAGCACAGAGCTTATTGTGGCGATGAAGGCTTACAAGGAGTATATATGGATGAAGAGTTTCTGCAGAAAATGGGGCTTAAGCAGAGAGCAACATGTTTTACTTTGCGATAGTCGGAATGCAATCCATCTTGAAAAGAATCTGACATTTCATAGTCGATCCAAGCATATTGCAACTCGGTATCATTGGATAGGGGATGTCTTGAGGCGAAGGATGCGGTGGTTGAGAAGGTTCACACGGAGGACAGTAGATATTCTCATACAGAGGATAGCAGATATACTCACGAAGGTTCTACCAAGGGAAAATGAGTATTGCAAGAGGATCGTCGGTATGACGAGCTCCTCCACCTAGTTGAAAATGGTTTGTTAGTGTTGGATGGGTTCCCAGCCTATGTGGAGAATACCATAGAGTGTGATAAGCATCATGTATGTCAAAGAAGCTTGGGAAGCTGAAGGAGTCGAAGTAGAGTTCAGAGCATAGTAGTTTGACGTCCTACCCAGACTTGACAGAGTTCGGCCCGAATTCGGTCCTATCGATTTTGGTCTGAACTTGGCCAGTATTAGAGAACTCTTTCACATGGGGATAACCGAGTTTGGTTCAAGTTGGGAAGAACTGTTATGTCATGTCAGACCGAATTTGGTCGTTGAGCTGAGACAAATTGGGTATTTTCATCAACACCATTGGATCAATCGATGGTCCAGATTACTATAATTTATAGGAGGTATGTATATGGTGTTTCCTAACCCTAGAAGCGAATTAATCTACTAGAGGAAGAGATTAATATTTTACAACTTTTAGAGAGAGCGAAAGGGGATTGATGGCAACATTAAAGAACGTAGTTTTGGGTAATTCTTTTCGTTGTATTTGTCTTCGAGAGTCTGTAATCAGCTTTCATCTTCCAAGTAGTTGTGGTGATCCATATGGATCGGTGAGAAGTTTCTAAGGAGTCGGTGTACTTTCTTATTTCTTTCGTGCAGGCTTTTCAAGGGTGGACTTTGATCGTCCCATGTTTTTTCCGCAAGGGTTTTTACGTCAAAATTGTTGTGTTTACGTTGTTTGGTTCTCGTGTGATTTTGGCTATTTAGTTTTCTGCGTTTTACTTTAATTCTTTTGCTATACTTTCAGTTGGGGAACGGTTTTCGCGTTTCATTCCCAATAAGATTCATCCTATCTAGCTAATAAATAACCTAAATAGGAAGAAATAGATTATTTTTTGCAATAATTAAAATGACAAAGAATATACATTTTTTTTATTTGGGCAGAATTCAAGGTATGTAACGGGCTTGGCGGCCCGGAACCCGACCCGGGCTGGCACGGTCAAACCCGGGCTAGCCTGGGACCGGTCAGGCCCAATAGTGTAACAGATCCAGGCTGGGTTTCATCTAGGCCTGTAGACCCGGCTCATACTCAATACCGGGTCCGGGGGGTTTGGTTCTTCAAGCCCACATGGCCCGGCCAAGTCCGACCATAGGCCCAATAAAAAATCAATAATATATATATATATTATATATATATATATATATATAAGGTGTCTCTATCTCTTTCCCTCATGGCAATTCTGTACGGGTGACTGGTCTCCCTCCAGCTAGGCCATGTCGGCCACCCACCGCCGAGCGGGTGCCCGCTCCTCCGTCAGGTCGTCCCTGGCACCTCCCCCCCTTCGGGCTCCTTTCCCCTCTCCTCCTCGGTTCTCGTCCCATTCCTTGCAGCGTCATCGTCGTCATCCTCCCCACGCTTCTTGCTCTCGGCATGGTCGGACCCTCCTCCGACAGTGTGCCTCTTTCGCCGCAACCCCTCACGGCTGCCTCTACCGACCTGGTTGGTGCGGCGGCCCTCTGGCCGCCGGACACTCTTCAGCTGTTGGGCCTCGTAGCGCCGGCGCTCAAAGCCTCTGTCCCCTCGTTCGATTCGTCGGTGGCCGGGCTGCCTGGCTCTCCACCGCGCTTCCCGCCAGAGATCCGGGAGGCAGCCACCCCTACGAAACCTGTTTCTCATGCTCTGCCCCCCTTCCTCCTTGGGTTCTGTGTATGCAAACTCTCGCTCACCCCCGTGCTTTCAAATACAAATTTGCACAGATATCTTTGCAACACCATTTCCCTTATGGCGCAGGCAACCTGGCGCTATCCCCCTCCGCGCCTAACTCCCATGTTATTCCACGCGCCATTTGATGCCTCGCGTCCCCCCGTCCTCCCCCCTATTCTTCCTTCCTATGAGCGTGACAGCCTAGTTGCGCTCCTCCCCAACGTGACCCTGCCGCACACCTTCATGCCCTTTCGTCTTCCCCTCCATGTCGCCCCCTCCCCCTGTGTCGGTCTTTTCGGTACTCCCCAACCTTACTCGCACCCTTCCAGTGCTTCTGGCTCCAGCGTATGGCGCCCCTCTCGCTGCGCATTCGGCTAGTGTGCACCATCTGCCCCTGGCGTGCTCAGCGCCCTCCACCTTGGCGTGCAACCTTCCCCTGCAATCGTAGCGGGCAACTCCTGCGGACCAGTTGAGGCTAGACCGCATTGCTCTCTGCAAGCCTCTGTCGGCCCCATCATTTGCTGACATGGTGAGGCCCGACAGTACCAAGAAGAACAACTCGATCATTTCAATGTTGAGCTCCCGGAATTGGAATTTCCTTCCTCGATTGAACTGCAAGACATAATTATCCCGTTCTCGTCCAAGGAAACATCTTCTCTTTCAGAGCAATTCGCCCTCACCTTATACTTACGTTCTCCTCCGGGTTCCTGAAACTCTCGTGAGTTCAAAAAGTCTTAGCTACTTGGGGTCTCACCTTGTTTACAGGGTCACCCCTTGGACCCCAAACACTTATACTCTTCCTCTCTTCGAAGATTGACCACAAGAACGTCTAGTCTAGAGGCACTGGCAAGATTAACTCTCATATCATGAAAATTGAGAAATAGTCCCAGGACTTCAACACTAAGGAAGACTCGACGATTATGTCAGTCTGGGTCACCCTTCCGAACTTGCCGCTGATATGCTTTGTTCCTGCAGCCATATAAAGGATAGCCAACTCTTTTGGGACCTTCGTGGTGTTGGCAGACGTAACCCGCAACGTTACCAAAGCCAATTACGCCAAAATGTGCATAGAAGTTAATCTGTCAAAGGAGCTCCCCAACTTTATTCAAATCTCGCTAGGCAACAAGACTCACACAACAAATAATTTATGATAACAACATCATTTTCTGCAAGAGCTGTCACATGTGTGGCCACTCCACGAGCTATGTTTTAAAGCTACCCAGAATTGAGAAAAAAAGTAGCCCGGAAAGACGCCCCCAATCCATCACGTCCTAGCCATAAGTCACCTATCCTCTCATTGCCAAATTCCCACCTTCGCTTTGATGCAAGTGCCGGAACCTCCCGCAGCCGTGAACACCCCAGAATAGCACTCCCCAGGAAAGAGACATCATCCCCTCCCGACACCAGCTTTAACCTAACCAACAAATTCGACATCCTTATTTCGGAGGACGCAGAAGACACCCTGGAGGTCATCCGCCACGACGTCGACCAGGAGGCTTACTCCTCAGTTGAGGCCTCTGAGACCGAAAGTGCCCCAGACATGGAGTCAACTACTCCCAAAGAAGGGGAGGCCAGTGCCCAGATAGCTTCTGCGACAGTGGTAGAGAACAGGACCCAGTCGGATCACCTCTCAGATTCGTGTACGAACGAAAAGAGAACTGTTGTAGAATAGGACCAACCGGACCCGTCAGTAGGCAACCCAGAGCGGATTCGGCCAGAGAAAGACGTTACACACCATCACATCTCCCAATCTCTATTCGCATCGATGCGGAAGTAGTTTAGGCGGTAGATAATGAAGCTATTGTAGCTGAAGAAGTCGATGCAGTCGAAGATGCAGATGTAGTAGAAGAAGTCAAAGATGTGGCTGAGGTTGACGCAGAAATCCCCATGGACTGCTTTGAGTTTCAAACTGCATTATTGGACGGCAATGGCTATTCCGGGGAGGGCAAGGTTGCCCCTATATCTGCTACTAAAGAAGTGCTTCACCTGGTTTCGGATAGAGAGACCAAGAATAGGATGATGGTCTTTTTTGCTAAGATCGTCGATTCTCTCCCCGAATGAGAGGATGTGAAAGAGTTTAGCCTGCTAGCCTTTCTCGCTTTCGATCCTAAATCCCAGCAGGCATTTCGAGAAAGAGTCAAGAAATGGATGCCGCTCTGGCATCCCTTCCTAACCTCCATAAAGTCTTTCTTGAATACGTTCAGGCTACGCGCGACTACTAAAATCTGCTCATTTGGTGACGTAAATTTAGCGACGTTCGATTAACGTTGCTAAATTGTGTACATAAGCGACGTTTTATTGAAACGTCGCTAATAGTCGCTACTAGCGACGAAATAAACGACGAAATAACGACGTATATTAATTACATGAGCTAGTCGTCCGCAAAACGTCGCTATGATGTCGCTAATAGCGACTAATTTAGCGACGGTAGTATGAACGTCGCTAAATTCTAATTATATCCCCCCCAACGATTCATTTCCCCCCATTTTACTCTCTCACTCTCTCTCCTTCTCCCTCCGGCGCTCTCACTCTCTCCGGCGACTCTCACTCTCTCCGCGACTCTCCTCCCTCTCCGGTACGTGACTCTCCCCCTCCCTTTTCTCTCTCTCTCTCTCTCTCTTCGGTTGTTTTGGTTGTTGGTGGTTGGGGGGTACGGGTGGCTCGGGGGGAGGGGCAGGGGGATGCGGGTGGTTGGGGGTGAGTGGGGGGTAGCTGGGGGTGGGGCGGGAGGGTGAGGGCGGCTGGGGAAGGAGAGCTAGGGTTAGGGTTCGGGTTAGGGGTGGGTATGTGTGGGTGGGGGTGGAGGGGAGCAGGGGGTGGGGGCGGCTGGGGGAGGGGAGCAGGGGGTGGGGGCGGCTGGGAGAGGGGAGCAGTGGGGGTGGAGGCGGCTGGAGGAGGGGAGCAGGGGGGTGGGGGCGGCTGGGGGGAGGGGAGCAGGGGGGAGGGAAGGGTTAGGGTTCGGGTTAGGGGTAGGGGTGAAGAGGGGGTGGTTGTGGGGAGGGGAGGGTTAGGGTTAGGGTTTCGGGTTAGGGTTAGGGGCAGTGTAGGGGGGAGGGGGGCTTGGTCAGGTGCACCGATAGTGCCAAAAAATCTGCTAATTTAGTAATAATTATTTGTTTTCCGACGCCAAAAAATGTGATACTCCGATTCGAAAACACCGATAGAAAAATGTGTTATTCCGATTCGAAAGCACCTATAGTGCCGAAAAATCTGATAATTATTTGTTTTCCGACACCGAAAAATGGTGATCATGACATAGTTCCTGCAGCCATTCGACTGGCGAGGCAAAAACTATGTGGCCGTAGATAAAGTTGACTGTCTTCCGGCCCTCATCCCTCGGCAATGATGATACGACAATCTATCACTATATCTTTTAGTAGTAGATAATGTCTTAGTATTACATTATGTGGGTTCATCTTGATTCTGTTATATCCTTCAGATACTAGATTCGATAAGAACATATACTACACCATATGTACAGAACATAGCTGATTCACACTAATGTATGCTAGAATGAATTTTGGGTTGTGTTCTAAGCCATCCGTTCTCACACTTGGCAAAAAATTGAATATTTTGTATTTTATCTGCTTTCGAAAATGTACTCAAACGAGATGATGGTTCCTTTAGTTAGCTTGCTTATGTTACAATTATATTATTTGTGAATATCGATCTTACCAGATGGCACCCATGACCCGAGGAGCGGTACGTCGTTTGAGGGAAACAGTGAATGCTGAGGTGGCTCCTCCTACTGTTAAGGAGGAAGTGGCACCGGTAGCTAGTGAGACCGGGAGTTCTATTCATCCAGCACCTGCAATGGACTATATCTCTTCTGCCGCCGTCAATCCTACTTATTCGAGGTGGTTGCGTGATCGTATCACTGAGCGTTTGCATGAGCTGCGTGGTTCTCATTAGCTATTAGTACTTATTTGTATTGGACTATTTGTATTGGGTTGTTTTTGTATTAGACTATTTGTATTGGACTACATATATGAATTAGTACTGTGTCAATCTCTGGATTGTATTGGACTACGACATGGTGATCAGGACATAGTCCCTGCAGCCATTCGACTGGCGAGGCAGAAACTATATAGCCGTAGATAACGTTGATTGTCCTTCGACCCTCATCCCTCGGCAATGATGATATGATAACCTATCACTATATCTTATATAGTAGTAGATGATGTCTTAGTATTACATTATGTGAGTTCATCTTGATTCTGTTACATTCTTCAGATACTAGATACGATAAGAACATATACTACACCATATGTACAGAACATAGATGATTCACACTAATGTATGCTAGAATAAATTTTGGGTTGTATTCTGAGCCATCCGTTCTCACACTTAAAACACATATGAATTAGTACTGTGAGAATGCCGGAGAGAGTGAGAGCGCCGGAGGGAGGGGAGGAGGAGAGAGAGTGAGAGAGTAAAATGGGGGGAAAATGAACTGGTGGGGGGAATATAATTAGAATTTAGCGACGTTCATACTAACGTCGCTAAATTAGTCGCTATTAGCGACGTCATAGCGACGTTTCGCGACGACTAGCTCATGTAACTATGTAGCCGTAGATGAAGTTGACTGTCCTCCGACCCTCATCCCTCGGCAATGATGATACGACAACCTATCACTATATCTTTTAGTAGTAGATAATGTCTTAGTATTACATTATGTGGGTTCATCTTGATTCTGTTATATCCTTCAGATACTAGATTCGATAAGAACATATACTACACCATATGTACAGAACATAGGTGATTCACACTAATGTATGCTAGAATGAATTTTGGGTTGTGTTCTGAGCCATCCGTTCTCACACTTAAAACACATATGAATTAGTAATGTGTGTCAATCTTTGTTTTTTTATTTTTGGCGAACCCAGGGATTGGATTCTGTATTTTGGATTTTGGATTCTGTATTTTGGCTCCAGCTCCAGCTCCATTTGCATTAATCTACGGTACGATATGGTGATCAGGACATAGTCCCTGCAGCCATTCGACTGGCGAGGCAGAAACTATGTAGCCGTAGATAAGTTGACTGTCCTCCGACCCTCATCCCTCGGCAATGATGATACGACAACCTATCACCATATCTTTTAGTAGTAGATAATGTCTTAGTATTACATTATGTGGGTTCATCTTGATTCTGTTATATCCTTCAGATACTAGATTCGATAAGAACATATACTACACCATATGTACAGAACATAGATGATTCACACTAATGTATGCTAGAATGAATTTTGGGTTGTGTTATGAGCCATCCGTTCTCACACTTAAAATACATGAATTAGTACTGTGTGTCAATCTTTGTTTTTGTATTTTCGGCGAACCCAGGGATTGGATTCTGTATTTTGTATTTTGGATTCTGTATTTTGGCTCCAGTTCTAGCTCCATTTGCATTAATCTACGGTACGACATGGTGATCAGGGCATAGTCCCTGCAGCCATTCGACTGGCGAGGCAGAAACTATGTAGCCGTAGATAAAGTTGACTGTCCTCCGACCCTCATCCCTCGGCAATGATGATATGACAACCTATGACTATATCTAATATAGTAGTAGATGGTGTCTTAGTATTACATTATGTGAGTTCATCTTGATTCTGTTACATTCTTCAGATACTAGATACGATAAGAACATATACTACACCATATGTACAGAACATAGATGATTCACACTAATGTATGCTAGAATGAATTTTAGGTTGTGTTCTGAGCCATCCGTTCTCACACTTGGCAAAAAAATTGAATTTTCTGTATTTTATGTGCTTTCGAAAATGTACTCAAACGAGATGGCACCCGTTCTCACAGATGGCACCTAAGGCTCGAAGATCTCGCTTGAGGGAGGCACAGATGGCTGTGAAAGAGGAGGTGGCTCCAGCTCCAGAGGGCAGTTCCACCGGGAGAGCTACTCCAGAAGTAATTCCTAAAGCCGAGGGAGCTGTGAAGGAGGAGGTGGCACCACAGGGCAGTTCCACCAGGAGTTCCAGTCATCCTTCTCCTCTGGATATTGATCTGGCTGCCGCGGATCCTACTTATGCACGCTGGCTGAGGGAGTTCTATCTGCCCCAGCATAGACGACAGTAGATACATATATTGACTGGATTTGTTTTGATGGATATATCTCCTCTGGATATTGTGATTGATATTTGTTTTGATAGATATATCTCCTTTGGATATTGTGATGTATATTTGTTTGTGTGATGTGTGATGCATATTGTGATGTTCCGAGAGGCTTGAGGAGACGACCAATTATTTTTGGTCTATTCTGGATTGTATTGTGCATGCCGGTGTTGAGTGTTCCACCGAAGGGGTCGGCGAACCCAGGGATTGGATTCTGTATTTTGGATTGTACATTTGTATTCTGGATTCTTTTTTTATAATTTTTTTTCAATTTAGCGACGTTTTTAGCGACGTTTATATTCGTCGCCAACAGTTAGCGACGAATATAAACGCCGCTAAAATATCGCTAAATTGTTGACGTGGCAAACAATCTGATGCCACCACATCGTCGCAAAGACGTCGCTAATGTGTCGCTAATCGGCGACCACAAGAAAACGTCGCAAATAACGTCGCTATTTAGCGACGTTATGAGCGTCGCTACCTAACGTCGCCATAGCGACGTTTTGCGACGTTTTCTCGATTAGCGACACGCTTTTTTTGTCGTTTATTAAACGTCGCTAATTTAGTTTAGCTACGTTTTGGCCGAGATTAGCAACGTTTTGGAACGTCGCTAATCTGACAAATTTTTGTAGCGACGCTCTCTCCGCTTTAACAGTAAGAAGTAGAGAGTAGGCGCACCTTCTAACTGGCTTTGTTCTTTTAGGCTAAGCCCCTAGGGGTTTCTCCTCCACACCTGTAGGAGTAAGGGCTATCTCCCTACTTCATCTTCCCCTCTCTTTTGTTTTCAATGAAGGCCTCAGCCACCACGGTTCATGTGGATTTTATATATATATATATATATATATATATATATATATATATATATATATATATATATATATATTGAAAATTATGTTCATAAACAAGATAAGGGTTATATAAACCCAAGGCCTCCTATATATTCCTTAACTTCTCCAACTAACTATTAGACCCACTTGATTTTGTGTTAGAAATGCATATAAAGATAGTATAAATACAAAACTTTAGTGTCTATATTAAAAAAAAAAAAAAAATGGACAGCCTGTGGGCCGGGCCATGAGTGTTGATCGGGTTTGACCGGACCTGCGTTGGACTGGGTTTAGAGGTTACATTTAAAAGCTCGATCCGATCCGATCCGATCCGACTCTCCTTCGATCTAAGTCCGGCCCGACTCAGGTCCGGTCAAACCCAATCAACACTCATGCCCTGGCCGATCCGGCCCAACCCGTCTTAGGCCCGGTCAAGCATTGAACTTTCATTTCATAACTTTTTTGTCTGCATTCCCATTTGTAGTTTAAACGGTGTGTGCACAATTCTACTGATATCACCTCCAGTGTTCCCCACGTTTGAAAAGTATGTGGCATTTTGTATATTGAATGAAGGTACCAAATTACAATTTGTAGGGTCTGATTTCTTTTCTTTGGGAGCATATACCCTTTTTTTTTAATTGTAAAAGTTCACATTTTTTGTACGGAATAGTAACAAATTTATAAGGTATTCCTTCATCTTTTTTAACCAAAATCTTTACTGTTTTACACAGTATAGGAGCATTTGCTAGTATTTTTTAAATGGAGGTATATATTAGTTTCTACGTTTAGAATGGGAACATTTGCTCAAATATTTCTTTCTTTTTCAATACATTTCAATGTTTAGTTGCTTGCATGTCTCGTTTCGCTCACGAAAAAAAGGAAAGGAAATCAATTCTTTGTTTCTTTTAGAAAATTATAATTTCCATCAAAAAATTGTTTGAAAAAGTCAAAAAAATTAGGAGAAAAAGTGGATCATTATAGTGGAAAAGTAAATCCTAGGGTGGGTAGAGAGAACTAGTTTCCCCATATTTTACTTTTCTTTGGGAATCATTTTACTTTCCTCCTCAATTCTTTTGGCATCTAAACGTAGAAAAGGAATGATTTCTCTTTCCCAATGCCATGATTCCGCTCTCTGACTGGTTGTTGACAAAATATAATAAATATTGCCCTCATCTTAGTTCTAAATTTTTGTATGACGACAGAAAATCTAGGCTAAATTACAACTTGACACTATCAACTATTCGAGTTTTATAACATGACACCTTCAACTTTGATAGGTATCAACTTGATACCTTAAATTTCAAAAATGATGAAATTATCCCTCATCACCCCCCCCCCCCCCCCCCCCCCTCCCCGTCTGTCACCACCCTGCTGCCCCCATCCCGCGGCTGCTAGGGGTGAGCAGATGTCGGTTCTAAAACCGTAAACCGACCCGATCCGAATTACCAATACGGTTCAGTTTTAAAAATTTTGGGTCGGATTTCGATTATAAACCCACTAAATTTTGGATTTCAGTTCGACTTTCGGGTTTGGCATTCAGTTTTCGACCCGAACCGTAAATTGAACAGTGTAATTACTGTTTTACCCTACCAGCATATATATGTATCTATTTTTCAGAGAGAGAGAGAGAGAGAGAGAAAAAAAACCTAATTATTCGCTCTCTTCCTCCGCTCTCTCTGTCTCCTCTCTCTCTCTAAAGTCTAAATACCCTAAATCTATTCTCCCTCCCTAGGAATACTTAACCCTAGTCTCTGGTTCTGGGCTTCTCTCCCCATCTGTCAGATCTGATGGTTATGGGATTCTTTCTCTGTCTTTGTCTCTGTCTCTCCAACTCCCAGATCTGAGTCTCGAGATCTCGATCTCGACTCCAAGACTCAGATTTAAGCTATCGCGACTCCATTTCTAACATGGTTTCTGCATCTACCACACAGGTAATTTTTTCTAACCTATTTTTTTTATGTCGAGATCCAAGTAATAGATCTAATTATTTTTTCTAACCCTAACATATTTTTATTTTCTAACATAGTTTCTGCATCTACCACACATGTAATTTTTCTAACCTAATTTTTGTTTTCTATCGAGATCCAAATAATATATCCAAGTATGTTTTCTAACCCTCACATATTTTATTTTTCTAACATGATTTCTGCATCCATCTACCACACAGGTTTTTTTTTCTAACCTAATTTTTTTTCTTCTGTTGAGATCAAAATAATACATCTAATTATTTTTTCTAACCCTCACATATTACATTTTAACGTATTTTGTTATGATGGAGGTTCAATTAAGTATGATGATTTGTTATATACTTTGTTCTGGTTAGATCCATATAAAACAGTGGTGATGACTGAGCTTCAATTTAGTATGATGATTGGTTATATGCCTTGTTCTGGTTTTTCTGTTATCATGTATCAATGTATTACTCTTCTTTTATATATATATATATATATATATATATATATATATATATATATATATATATATATATATGCAAATGAACTCTAGCCTAGTGGTTAAGAGAGATGCATGCGGCCCAAGTGGTCAAAAGATCGATTCCCGGTGGGAGAATCAATCTCCTGACCACTTGGGCCGAATGCATCTCTCTTAACCACTAGGCTAGTGGTCATATATATATATATATATATATATATATATATATATATATATATATATATATATATATAATATAACCTGTTGAGTCGACCAATTCCTCTACCCTGTTGGCTACTGCTATATGTTGGCAGCGTTATCTGCCAACCTATAGCAGCAGCAAGCAGGGTAGAGGAATTGGTCGACTCAACAGGTTATATATATATATATATATATTTCAAACACCCCAATTTTATTCATAACAAGGCACAAAATGTCGAGAGCAACGATTGCCAGAATACCTCCTGACCGTGTTTACAGTGTTTGCTGAATTTGTAGATCTGTCGTAAGACCTCCCGGATCAGTTGGGTGGCCGTATATTGGTGTCCCTCGTATCTGAATTTATTACGATTTTTCCACATGACCCAGGTGATAGCGGCTGTAACGATCTGGTGGCCGTGCGAGGCTTTGCCCCAAGTGGTGAGAAGATCGTTGTAGCTTCCACCGGCCTGGTCCTGCTTGCAACGAAAAGAGATCGTTGGTGTCCCTCGTGTGTGTATATATATATATATATATATATATATATATATATATATATATATATATATATATTGGGTGTGGGGGGGGGGGTGGGGGTCGGGGGGTCTACGGGATGCAGTGATACACCAGTTTGAAATTGGACTATTGGAGCATCTATGCATTATGCAATAGCAGACTATGCCATATAACCCATATTAAATTGTTGTAAAAAATTGTACTTATAAACTGGTGATTTTTTGTATATGTATTTGTAAACTGGTGCCTATGTTAGAAATATTTGTATTTGTATATGTTATGCAATAGCAGATTGTGCATATGTTAGGAATATTTGTATTTGTAAATTGGTGATTTTTTTTTTTCAAATTTATGCAACTTAAGAATATTTGTATTTGTAAATCCTATGAATTTTTTCAAATTTGTCCAACTGCCTATAAATTGTATATGCAGATCCGGCTCATAGCCCAAGCAAACCAATAAATTTATTTAAGGGCAGGCCCGGCCCATTGGTGAAGTAAATCGAACCGACCGAGCATCGAAATAGTTTATTTCGGTTCGGTTTTTTTCTCAAAACGGCTTGGTTTACGGTTTTAATAAATCCGGTTTTCGGTTTTTTTCGGTTTTTACAAAATCGGTTCGGTTTGAACCGAACCGATCTGTTGCTCACCTTTAGCGGTTGCACCACTCCCGTGCCCCCCGGCCCCCTCTCCACGCCCCGGCTGTACCACACCTGCAACCCCGGCCCCCTCCCAGTGCCGCGTCCCTAACCTCGCCCCCCCCCCCCCCCCCCCTCTTCGTCCGTGGCGGCGACCCACACGCGGCGGAGATATAGGGGGCAGGGTTAGGAGCGCGACACGGGGAGGGGCTGGGGGCAGGGTGGTGACAGCCGGTAGGGGGAAAGGGAAGAGAGGAGGGATAATTTTATCATTTTTAAAATTTTGGTGTCAAGTTGATACCTATCAAAATTGAGAGTATAAAGTTAAAAAATTCGAATAGTTGAGAAAATCAAGTTGTAATTTAGTCAAAAATTTAATATGAATATAAGGTTATAAGAACAACCCATATATTATATTTTAAGTAAATCTTATGGTAAAAACAAAAATTATAATATAATATAAGATTATAAGAACAATCCTTATACCAAATTTCTTTTACATAGATTTTAAGTAAACTTACATATAGTAGAAAATATATTTCAATGTAAGAATGAACATTCAACCTACCTACACAGATGTGTTGGAATAATAAAATAAAATTTTAATCTCGTAACTTTGTATAAGTAGAGGAATGTAGTAGTGTTTTAAAAATCCTACCTAACCTACCGGTTCACCCGTGAACTAGTAGCTTTTCTTGTTCGATTCAGTGTTGATCCACTCTCTTTTTTTTCCAAAACGAATTTTAATTGAATATTTTTGTAAATTTCAGTGTCCAAGTATTAAACTTGGGCCAGTTAGATTAATTCAATAGTTGTACCAACTAGTTGAACCGGTTTGACCCGACAAATACTTTGTCCAGGTACCTTGTCCGGGTTAATCTCCGTCTGTTTTTTAAAACACCGGAATGTAGTCCGATTTGGTAACTAGTATTTGGAACTGGATAATGGAATACAACTGAATAAAGTGAGCAGAAACTCCATTTATCCGCTATTTGGATTGGATGGGAAGTGGGACTATATTTTGCTTTTAACTGTTCATGTCCTCCCATGGGCCTCACTTTTTCCTCTCCAAATTCAATTTCCCATAAAAAAAAGTATGTGAGTTAGAGTTATTCTATACAAAATTGCTTAATTGGTTAATCAACTATCAATTAAATCAATATTTAATTTTTGATATGTTACTGATTAAAATAATTAATTAATAATAGGTAGTAAGTATTGATTAATTAGTGCTCATCAATTAATATAGTAAATTATTTCTAACACAAATGAAATAAATTTTAGATAATTTTAAATTAATTAATATTTAGTTAATTTTTTATTAATATTATTTTTTTCTAATTAGTTTTAAATAACTTTAATTTTAATTATTAGGTAATAATTTATTTTATTATTGTTTTTCTAACTAGTTTTAAGTTGTCAGGTTAAATAACTAATTTAAAGTAATAACTACTTAATTAGATATATAACGTTAGCAAATAATTAACAAATGTTATCAAATTGACAAGTAACTTATTAGTATTATTATATAATTAAAATAATTAATTAGTTGGCCAATATACTTTGTTATAATTGTTTGTATTTAGTAATTATATTAATTTGTTAAAGTAATTTTTTATTAATTTTTATTACTACTATAATGTACTCACTTTTTACATTCCACTTTAGTATGCAACTAAACACACCAATGAGACCCCAAAAAAGTACATACATTTTATACTTACCATTTATCAAACAATCCCTTAATGAAAAAACAGTCTGCAAGCCCGACTTCAACTTGACACTAGTCAGCTAGGTAAAAGCTTGATCCAGCACGACTAGACTTCGACTTCATTGACAATCTAAGCCTGAACATCGAAAGCTCAGATTAATTGTGAACTCATAAATAATATAATATTAATTATATTACGTTGTCCAACCGTGCAAATTAAACGGACCCTAAGTTGGTCAACAAGTATTTGAAAATTGAAATCAAGTGAGTCTCAATCCCAACCTACTATCCAAAAATGTGGAGATAGGAATCACCCATCTCAAATTCAATGAATTTTATGTGTTATCATCTGACAAAAGGCACTTTTTACAACAAAAATGTCATCTACTCTCACTTTTTGACAGCTAATTTAGCTTTAAGTACAACTAGAATTCATGTTAAACAAATGGTACAAGGATTTTAAGTTAAAACACATTTCATGCCAATCAAAATCATCGGTTCAAAATTGCAACTTACAATTATCCAGTCGAGTCGTCCAACGGTCTATACTTCACAGTAACGAAGCATGACCTTTCTGGCATCTACTTGTCAAGTCCCTTGGTAAAAAAAATGATGGTTAAAAAGGAAGGTTTTTTTTCAGGGACACCACAACTTCTACTAGGGGGCAGTCCTTACTTAGGGGACAGCCCAAAAAGTGGAGATTTTACTAGGGAGCAGTCCAATTTTACTAGGGGGCAGTCCAACCTCCCAAACTCTCATTTCCTCCCCAAACCCCAATTTCCTCTCTCTCCTCCAAAAGGAAAAAAAAAAAAAGCTCTCTCCCTCTCCCAAAATCCTAGTCTCTTCTCCTCCACCACTCTAATCCTAATTCCTCTACCAAATTTCTTTCAAGAACACTCCTACATTCGACGAGATGACACGCAAGTCGAAGAAATCGGATTCTAGGTACGTTCTTCCCTAATTTCTTCTATAATTTTCTACATTCTATTCGAAACCCTAGAATAGTTTTAATTATCTAAAAACTTTTGATAATTTAGGTTTAGTATGTCTTTAGGGTTTATGAATGGCATTTTCGAACACGACAAACCCACAATTTTTTTTCAAATCCTAACCCTAGAAAACGACAAACTAGCGAGTCGTTTGTCTGTTGGCCCAGATTACAGTAGGACTGCCAAGCATGTGGCAGTCCAATTGCACATAAGGACTGCCACAGTCCTGGCAGTCCTCTTTCAATAGAGGACTGTCAGGACTGTGGCAATCCTTGTGTGCAATTGGACTGCCACATGCCTGGCAGTCCTACTGTACTCAGTTTTAGTTGTGGTCTGGGGGTGGGGGATAGGGGGTAACAGTTCTATTTTAGTTTGCATTATTTATTAACTATACGGTCGCACAATCCATTGTTCTATAGGGGTAACAGTCCTCCGGACGCACCAAAAAGAATACGCCCCACCGCGTCAAAGCGGAAGGAACGCGCGGAACGTCCTCTTGAGCGTCCGATTACAATTTCCGAACCGGCGCGCCAAGGTGGGTCTGGGACACGGAGACCGCCACCGGGACCACAAGCTCGGTCGAAGCAATGAGCTCGTACTCCTTCTCCTTCTTCCAGTGATGACGACGACGTGCCAATTAGCCAACTCCTACCACCACGTCAAGGTGGTTCTGCTCCATCTGAGGAGGGCGGTCCTTCTGAGCCGCATGGTCGTCCGCCACGTCAAGGTGGTTCTCCTCCATCTGAGGAGGCCGGTCCTTCTGAGCCGCATGTCCGTCCGCCAGGTGGCTCAATGTTGGCTTCTTTTGAGAACCATATTGCATATGCAATATGGAAGAACCCGGTATGTACATTACTTTTGTAAGCTACCAGTTTAGTATATGATATCTATATGTATTTCATATTTTTTATGTTTTTATATGTTGTTTGATATACAGAGGACATATCGTATCCTTAGGGCTGTGAGTCACGGGAAGAAAACCGTGTCTTGGCCGTTTAGAAGCTTATCAGAGGTCGTCCAGATTAAAATCGTACCGAGCGGTTTGCATAATTTGGCAGATTATGCCTATAGAACAATGGATAGTGCCCTGATATCCGCCTTTGTGGAGAGATGGCACCCGGAGACCAACACGTTTCATCTCCCATGTGGGGAGATGACCATTACACTTGACGACGTCTACCAGATACTGGAGCTACCAGTTACCGGTCGCATCATGACCAAAGAACATTACAGAAATGAAAAATCCACAAAAGGGTACTCGAAGATCGTCAAGTTTGTCTCAAGTAACCTTGGACTTGAGGAAACTAGTTTTACAACTCTCCCGGCTTCAAGAAATCATATGGAATTCCTCTGTCATTTCTGGTGGAGCACTTCACGAATATGGAATTGGATGAGGATGATGATGAGTTGGTCGACACGGTGGCCCGTGCTTACATGCTTCGTCCTAGGAACGGTGGGCATTTCGGACAAGTCCGGAACCTCGATACATGCGAGGCACATGCTCAATTTATTGTTCGTGGACGACTTCATTGATATATCGTGGGGTAGCGGTATTCTCGCCTATCTTTACCGCGAGCTCGGCATCGCATCCCTTGTCGGGACTAAGACAATTGCTGGATGCCAGACTCTGCTACATGTAAGAAAACTTCCAACAATTTAATCTCGTATACTTCATTTTGTTGTTTATATTTTGTGACTATTAACTTATAAATTGAATAGGCATGGATATACGAGCACTTTCCGATGTTCAGGCGGGGTGACCTGAACCCAAACTATTTTGAACACCTTCCTAGAGTAGCTCGATGGAGGCCGGCCCAAGTGGAAATCAAAGATTGGCAAATACTGGCTTCCATTCGTGAAGTACTTGACAATTTGGTACCAGAAGAGGTAATAAATTGGGACTTATTTTTTCATGTTAAGTTTTTTTTTTGCTGTTAACTGTTTTCCTACAGATATTTTGGGATCCATACCGGAATTTACGCGAGGGGAGTCGTGCCATCCAATAAGTTTCTTTATTTCATGGCATGATCACATGCTATGATATCACGGAGCCGTACATGCCTGATCGTGTACTTCGGCAGTTTGGCTTCGTGCAAAGTGTGCCGAAGCGCACACTACAGATGTTGGAACCTCCCCGCGGGACCCAACCATTGAACTACAAACCGGCGTATTTCGACTGGGTGACCGACTTCTACTCCGAGTGGCAAAGGCACCTGCTTGGGGAAGATGAGAGTCAACCGGTCACCCAGATGGCCGACTGCAGCGAGGACTACATGTCGTACTTCCGGCGGGTCGGACATCCTAAGTTGTTGAACCCTACAAACCCGGGTCCCGAGGCCGTAGTAGCTGTTGGAAATCTTCCTTCGAAAAACATCTTGTATGTTCATTGGTGAAGATGGTGAGTTCCGCATTAGTAATTAGTTTGAGATTTTCATGTTTGTAGACTAAATTCAATTATACTTTCATTTACAGTCTAGAAGGGCGAAGGAACTGGCTAAGACACTTCGGAGCGCTTGCCAAAGTGACACTAATGTCTTGGTCGACACTAGTGCCTTGGTCGCCAACAAGCTTGAGCGTATCGACGACGAGGTTGAGTTTCCATTCATGCGTAATGCGGAGTCTCGTTCGAAGGCCCGCCATGATATGTAGTATGATTGTCTGAAGTTGGCTATTTTGGATGTTGATATTTTTGTGTGTCGAACATATTTTTGGATACTTGTGTTGAAATATTTTTGGATGTTGATATTTTTGGGCGTTGTATATTGACCTCATAAGTGTAGGACTGTCAGGGGGGTGGCAGTCCTATTTGTAAGTCATTGAATTAATATTTGTTTGCGATTCTAAAATTTCGACAAAAGTGCTAAAATGGAGGTCCAAACATTATTTTTTTGCGATTCTAAAATTTCGGAAGGTCGTCTAACGGTGAAACCGTTAATCTCAGGCTCCTCGAAAATACGCTCATTTTGCGACAAACCGGGCCTCGTTTCGACCTCCCAGTCAAAAGTTATGGCCCTCCAAAGTTTCAACTGACCATAAAATGCAAGAGAATGACCATTCTCCGTGTTTCTAACACGGAGAATGGACATTCTCCGTCTTAATTTACACGGAGAATGGTCATTCCAGTGTTAAAACGCAGGAGAATGACCATTCTCCGTCTTAATTTACACGGAGAATGGCCATTCTCCGTGTAATTTAGCACGGAGAATGGTCATTCTCCGTGTAATTTTCACGGAGAATGGCCATTCTCCGTCTTTATTTACACGGAGAATGGCCATTCTCCGTGTAATTTAGCACGGAGAATGGTCATTCTCCGTGTTAATTTACACGGAGAATGCCATTCTCCGTGTTAGAAACACGGAGAATGTCATTCTCCGTGTTAATTTGCACGGAGAATGGTCATTCTCCTGCGTTTTAACACTGGAATGACCATTCTCCGTGCTAAATTACACGGAGAATGGCCATTCTCCGTGCTAAAACACAGGAGAATGGTCATTTATATTACAGCAAGTTTCAATTAGGACTGCCAGCACCCTGGCAGTCCTCCTCTTGTGTAGGACTGCCAGGAGTGTGACAGTCCTAATTGAAACTCTCTGTGATAGAGAGTTTCAAAACTCTCATCACAGAGACTTACAAATAGGACTGCCACCCTCCTGGCAGTCCTACATTAAATTAGGACTGTCAGGGTGCTGGCAGTCCTAATTGATACTTGCTGTAACAGCAAGTTTTAATTAGGACTGCCAGCACCGTGGCAGTCCTAATTTAATGTAGGACTGCCATGGGGGTTGCAGTCCTGATACTGGCCATTCTCCGTGAAAATTACACGGAGAATGGCCATTCTTCGTGCTAAATTACACGGAGAATGGTCATTCTCCGTGCTAAAACAACGGAGAATGGCCATTTATATAACAATAACTTTCAATTGGGACTGCCAGCACCCTGGCAGTCCTAATTCAATGTAGGACTGCCAGGGGGGTGGCAGTCCTGATACTGGATCTGATACTTTAACAAATTGGTATATTTTGCCACACATACTTGCACACAGGTAAACACATATAACACAGATAGCACACATGTAAACACATAAATAGCACACAGGTAGACACATATAACACAGATAGCACACAGGTAGACACGTATAACATACTGAACTTCAGATTTTACTGTATACAAAATTTACTCCATATAGATTAGTGGACTTCATATTTCACTATATACAAAAGTGGTCCTCCATATACAAAATGTCAAACTGTAAATATATCCATACTTAGTCGATTTCGACGTCGTAGTGGTCAGCAGGTAAGTCTCTTGGCTCCTCAAACTTCAACAACTTCTTACAATGGTTGATCTGATCAACGAAAGGTGTGGTCCAAGCGATGGCTTCGACCGGTGCTCTTTTGTACCAAACTGTTGAAGGTGGAGGAATCGGAGAATGAGCGATCATCTTTAGTATAACGAAGTGATCCCCGATCAGACCTATAGTACATAGGTTAGACACTCCGTGGTCCGTCGGAGGAGCGCACATCGGAAAGAATGTATTGTTAATATCCGACGAGATAAGTACAACAGGTATCATGTACCTATTAGCAAATAAATAGCCGGCAGACGGGACTGACATGTAGTGGTCTTTCCCGGTAACACTGTCGGTGCAAGGGATACTTAACAACAAACTTGCAACCGTTTCTTCGCTTAGAATGCGGGAGTAGAATGGAAGACGAGTCTCTAACTCCTCGTACAACTCCTGCCTCACCCGTCTCCATCCATCTTTGTCATCATAACCAAGATGCCTTGCAAGCGCATGAAATCCGCAATGGCCATCACCGGGGACATTGACAATAGACCAAATGTAACTTCGAAGCGCAGGTTGAAATTTGTCAATATACAAACTCGTTGTTTGGCTTGCAACGGTATCTTCTCTTGGGAGGTCCATTTTCTCCTTGGCGAACGACAAGCTTGCCCTTCCGTGCAGGCGAAGGTTGTTGTAAGCTTCGTTCAACATGCTCAAAGGACGATGGATCTCTCTTAGTCGACTCCAGCCTTCTCTTCTGTGAACTAGTCAATCTTGTTTGAGGCCTGCCTTTAGGATTGGAAACAACGGACGGCTCATGCATTCTAGTACTCACCAGACATGCAATTTCTTGGATTTTAAGCTCAATGGACATCCGTTCCGCTCCTACTGAGGCACACCACCTTGCGTGGAGAAGTTTCACTTGTGGCAAAGAGAAGAAATCATCGTCCGTCTTCACCAGGGGCATCATAGACAACTGCCTCCAACGTTGATCGACAGCATCTACTGGAATAGGAATGGATTCACGACGATATTCATTAATCTGATGTGCACAAGGGAGGCCTAGTGTATGTCGATATACACACCCGCAAACCTCGGGATCAAACCCGACAAACTTTGACCTTTCAATCTCATCAACTATTAAGGCCAACGCCATGTGAGATACCACGCGCATTAAAGCATCTAAGAGTACTTCCTTTCTATGCTCATGCTTGACTATATTCAAACTCATCTCAAATGATGCCTTAATTTTATTCACCGTCCGGTCTACTGATAAATGTATAGCTTGCCAAACAGAGACAAAGTTGCCGAGAGATGATTTTAGGTGTCTCTTCAATAAAGAGTGTGCTCCTTCGACACGGTTGGTAGTTGTCGTGCCGTAATGCTTCACCACATTCGACCATGCTAAGACGAAATGTTCTTTGTGCGGTTCAAGCCATGTATCTTTGATGTAAGAAATGCATGCCGGCTCCCTCGCCTCCCATTTTTGTTTGAACAAGTACCATGCGGCGTCGTAACTGGCAATCGTAGAGGCTCGCCACACACAATTCCAATCATTGTAGAATTCGTCAAAAATTTGCATGTCAATTTTACCATCCTCCTTCCGAAACTTTAACTTACATTGGGCTTGAATATTACGATTGACATGCCAAGTGCATAGCAATGTATCCGCTTGAGGAAAAATAATGCGAATAACATTAACTAGGGCATACTCTCTGTCGGTAACAAATACTGATGGCTATGTATGACCAGTGTAAAGTGTTTTCAGTTTCTCCAACGCCCATGTGTAGTCTTCAAGTTTCTCACTCTTCATGAAGCAAAATGCCACTGGAAATATTTTCCAAGTAGAGGTGAACCCGACAACATGAAAGAGAGACATCTTGAACTTATTGGTCCTGTACGTGCAATCAAGGACTAACACGTCGGCAAAAGACCTGGCCAAACTTGTGCAATCGGGATGAGCCCAAAAGATTGAAACTACTTCATTACTCTGGAGATGTCTTCTATGGAACTCAACGTAATGATTATCGACAAGCAACTTCAGCACTTCTTGCATCGCCATTCTTGATTTGGTCCGGATAGCGTTCGAAGAAGATAGGGCGTTGTATATTGACCTCATCGTAGACATGTTCTTCTCATCTTCATGCCGTGACTGAATATATTTGTCTCGGTGCAACACCGAAAGTGGACAAGTCTTCGGCTATCTTCTTCTCCGTAAGGTTCAACCGTCCGACATACGGATGACCCAATAGTGTCTCGGCAATCTCATGATTGTGGGTTCCATTCTTCACTTGTACTGACCACTTCCCTTCTTCTTCGTTTCTAATCTGGATCGTGAATGGACAACCACATTTCCTCGTTCCAGCTTTCTTTCTTGGAACTTTATTTTGGATAACTGTGTCTTTCTTGTGCGATCTCAAGACACCACCTCTTTCACAGCCAACCATCACACTGTGTCGTCCCGGACGATTTCGGCACGATCTGGATATCACTAGAACTAAGTTGTTTTCCCGTCCAACTTCTCGACACCATTGTACCGCATCGTCGTTTGATTGAAACGAAAGATCGGTCCAAAATAAATGCCCTACATCGGTTGCAATTGGAGCATGTACCGCAACATCGGAAGATCGCAACTTCTACAATAAAAGTTAAAAGTCAAAAGGACTGCCACATCTGTGGCAGTCCCTCACATATATAGGACTGCCACATCCCTGGCAGTCCAAATCCATGAGTGGGACTGCCAGAGAAGTGGCAGTCCTCTGTATCAAAATCCGATTTTCCATCCGAAATAAAGTTAAAGTGTAGTTACCACGAGGCCTTCCGATGCATCAAAGTGTTCTTCGAACGTTGTGAGAGGAGAGTATCCAGCATTTGATGGTCCGGGTTGTTCCATTTTCTATTTCTTTCTACATTAAACACAAAATTCAACTTTTATATGTAAAATTTAGGTTAAAACACTTGCACAAAAATAAATTCAACGACTTACAAATAAATGGAAGAAATGATTGACACTATTATCTTTAAAAAAAATTAGGTGGGAGGACAATTTCACCTAGGTTAGGTTAATTCTAGGTTTCTATGAGGAGGAGAAAAAAAGAGTGGAGGAAGAGAAGTAAAGAGTGGAGGAAGAGAAGAAATAAAAGAAGTTTGGCTTTTATAGTCAATTTTGGGCTGCCTCCTAGTAAAAAAAACCTATGGCAAACTTGTAATTTTTTCAAAAAAATTGGGCTGCCCCCTAGTAGAAGTGGTGGTGCCCCTAAAAGAAAACAAAAGGAAAAGGATGGATTATCTATCAAGCAGGCAATACATGCATCAGAAAGACCACCCTCAAAGAATAAAATTAAAATTAAGAGAATGGATGGAATAAAGAAGAAACGGTTGGGAAATCCTATCATAGAATGATCTGCCTTGACCAATTCCTTCCTGCAATAGCTCCATAAGTGCAATGCAAATCCACTGTTTCTTAAATGAGTTAATTATTCAAATGGCGCCAGAAAAATGTAATGGCTGCCGTTTTGATGATCGATTTTTTTTTTAATTTAGTTAATAAGTTTGGTATTTTAGTTTAAAAAGTGCCTGAACTAGATTTCACTAGTATTTTTGAATAAAAATGGATAAATGATAGTCATGTGCCTTATTTTTCATCGTTATTTTCCCATATATATTTTTTTTTACTAAAAGTATTGGTGTTTGAAGAAATTCTACATAAACAAATATCTTTTGTTGACTATAAAATAACAACTCTACAATCAATTATAGCCGACGTATTGGCTAGTCATGACAAAAATAACTTTAAAAATAATGCACATGACCATCATATGTCCATTTTTAACAATTTTCGTCCAAAATACCAACAAAATCTAGTTCAGGCCCTCTTTAAACTAAAATGTAAAACTAGATACCAAATTAACCCAAAAAGAGCTTGATCACCAAAATGGTGAACATGACATTCCTCAGGCACCATTTTTTGACAATTAACACTTCTTAAGAAGACAACAGAATAAATTGCGGCCAAAGATAATAACTTACGTCACCAGGTACCAAAAAAACACTCCTACAACAAAAGGGAAATGCCAGATAACACGACTATGCTTTCAATGGGGGATCCTATTCATTCTTTGAAGAATTCTTTAAATTCTAATTGGGATGAATGGATAGTCTGACAATAACCTGAAGGCACCAAGATACTGAAAGCATACCCAAAGCTTTCTTAAACTGCTATCATTCTTAAAAAAACACTATGCTTACAGAAAAGAAATCCCGTCCTGCTTTTGTCATACAAAATTACTGGAAATGTTTGGAAACCACAATTGCACTTCTTCCAAGGGAATAGGCAGCCCCCACGACCATAATCCTGTCGAACCTATGCACTTAGCCATCTACGTTGGCATAACTCTTGATATTTTTGAGTCCTCAAAATGTGTGATTCCAGATCCCAAAGCTGTTGGGAAACGGGACAAGAACTCAGCCTTGTGAGAGGATGACGTCGCCAGATATCGCAAGGTGTTACTGAACAATCACCACAATATCTGAGCCTTCATCTTCTGGAAAATCTTGCTCGTCTTCTAACAGAGAAGGGACTAGCACCTGTAAGTTTATTACGCATATTATCCATTTCATCTCCACTAGACTCGTCCGACCTCCACCATAACCCAACTTTCATGTTCAACTCTTCCACAGGAGAGTCTTCTTTGCCAAAGCTGATATATATATATATATATATATATATATATATATATATATATATATACCAGTTATTTCCTGGTTACAGCTCTGATGTAGATATAGTGCCAACTATGTCCAATTATATTTTACAAAATGAAATGTATAATTCAATTTCATTAGGAAATTAATTACCTCCGTGTGTTTGAATTGGCTTCCTCTGAAGTGACCCTCCTTGGTCTAGCCAACAAAATCTGATTTGCTGATATTTTTGGGTACAATGTATTACTTGTTTCTTTTGAAAATCCATTATGAGATGTGTCCATCAAATCCATGTCATTTTCGGGAGTGCTTCTTGTAATGTGTCTTTCATGGCTGACAAGATCATCTGCTTTCACCCCATGTCCGCCCCAAAACTGATGGTGATTCGGAGGCACTTTCAGTGCACTACCCACACCCTGAGGACCAGGTTGAAAACTGGAAGGAAGAGAGGGGCCAACTGATTGAAATCGTCGTCTAGCATCTGGCCTTTTTACATCTCTGGAAAATATATCACTTGAAGGTGAATTATCAGCAGTGTAGGGATTGAACGGTGGTATTCTGTCAACCACAGAATTCATTCTGCTAGCAGGACTTCCCAAAGAAGCTAGTAACCTGTCTTGGACAACAGATGGTACTTTGCTACCTGACTCCAGCGGGATTTTGGTAGATATGCTAGTGAAATTGGTTGGTGAATTAGCTAAAAGATTTCCTGAAGGAAATAATTTAGAGGTTTTCTGATGAATAACTGAAGGCTTTGTCAATGAGGGAGTCAATTCGGTAGCAGAATTTGGTAGGACATTATTATCTGATTTTGGAGACATTTGAACATCCTGGGAAAAGGAAAGACCCCAGCCAACTGTGCTTCCAGCCATTACTTGCTGTCGTTGTACCTCTGGCAGCAACTCTATACTTTTATCCTGTTGACATGCAGTCCACAAATCAAGTTGCTGCTGCTAAATACATAACACACGTATATGCATGTGTTGCATGGAACAAAGATCCATCTACCCAATTGTGTTTCTAAGTAAGATCCAAAGTGCTAGTACTGTTAAAATAATACTATTTATTTACTTGGAATGGTAACCATTTGAAGAATCCAGCAATGCACTTTACCACTGGTTTTTATCCTAACATTGGCTTCTTGGAAAGCATAAAATAGTCTGATTTACAAGAAAAAATAGTTTGCCTGTAAGTAAACAGTAAACTCTATAAGGACGCTTCTGGATTAATGTGAATAGTCTTCAGGAAAAGGAAGAATTGCAAATTAACTATGTAGAGCTGGATCTTTTTATGGTTGATGTATTTTCTCCGACTAAAGTCGGCTCATAGCGCTCTGAAAAATTCACTGTATTTTCTGCTGTTTCAGTGAGTTTCTCCAACCTTTTGGCATGGTGCTCTCCTCATCTTCTTGCCACTACGTTATTATCCTCCATCATCTCCGTGGTCGGCATATTGATACATGCCTTCTTTTGTGATCGCCGGAATCATCTCTACCGCGAGGAAATATGATTCAATTCCGTATCCGTCCCTCTTTTTCGGGTTCTCCGACAGCATGTGGAGATTTTATATTTACTTTTTTATCTAGTTTTTCCTTCGTCATTCCAAATAGTTATGGTCAGGTATTATGTTATTGTTAACGGGTTCATCACTTCATGCCTATTACTCTTGCTGCCTACGCACCAAGTTTCCCTTTCCAGCATACTTGGATTGGTCAAACCACAAAATCTTCTGCCCCCTGGACGTCGTTAAACACAAACGCCATACCCGTCTATCAAAGTGTTAAAAACAGGTATTGTTTTGAACTGGCAGGAGTGGCTCTATATCTTCGGGTACAGCCATACATTCTTTGGCGTTCGTCTAGGAAACAGCTCAGTTAACCTGTTCGCTTGTATGATTTTATATTCATAACTTAAAATTGGATCTGAATCCGGAAAGCAAAATCGGATATGCAGATCTGGACTTTAATCGAATATCTGTAGTGCCATAAAACCTGTTAAAGCTCTTTCAATATGTGTGCCTTAACATATGAAAAAGAAAAGAAAATTCAATAAACATAACAAGTTCTATTACCTTAATCATAGTTTTTCTGATGAATCACCAAAAATTGATGCATCATATGTCGAGGAACTTGGGTACCAATGTTCAATTTGTATCCATATTCACTTATACAAAATAAGAAAGTCCAAAAGGTAATTATGGCAAAAACAAATTTTATTAATAGTGTTGGAAAAGATATTTATTGGCTTGCTAAGATTAGGGAAAGAAGTAGAGACGTAGGTAATATTGATGGATTTCAAAAGAAAGTTGGTAGTGAAACGAGGAACCAAAAGGTCATTAACAAAAAAAAAAGAATTTCCTATTAAAGTCCTAGAAAAGTGTGGAAAAGAGAGAAATTGTTAGACATAAACTAGAAGAAGCTAAAAAAGCAATTAGTGAAACTATACCCTAGACCTATGATTATTTGTATAAGAGGTTAGAAGCTGAGGAGGGAGAAAAAGATATATAGAGTTCCTAATAGTAGGTAAAGGAGTAGAGACATAGGTAATATTGGTAATATTAAACAAATTAATAGTGAAAACCAAAAAGTATTAGTAAGAGAAAATAGTCATTAAGGACAGGTGGACTTATTTTAGCCACTTATTATAAATCGGGATTAGTCGGCTCCTGGTGCCCTCCCGATAATCAGATTATTTGGGATTTATGGACAAATTTCAGCATTTTTTTGGTCCACCTTTTTGTGGACCGTCTAGAATTAGGCGGTGCCTAGGCAAGGGCTAGGCTCTACGCTTCCAGTGCCCGCCCGACTCCCACCTAGCGACTTTTACAATATTGATATTAACAAGTTATTTAACAAAATCAACATAAAAATGATTAATCTAGATAAAGAGTTAAATTAGGATATATCATAAAAGTATATATATTTATGTCATAAAATTAGGGTTTTTTAAGGATGCTTTACAGAAAATGAAAAGTGGGAAAGCATGGAAAAGGAGTAGGACTTGATAATACTCCTTAGAGGTTTGCAAAAGATTAGGTGAGAAAGGATTGATATAACTTATTGATTTACTTAGTCAAGTCATGAGGACCAAAAAGATACTTAATAAATGTAGTATTATAGTACCAATATATATAAATAAAAGATATATAAATTAATAATAATTTTCCGGAAACAAGCTCATGAGTCGTACCCAAGGTTGTAAAAGGTGTTAGGCGCTAGTCAGGCGGACATCGGGCCCGGTTCAGAAAAAATAGAAAACCCCAAAAAACTACTGAAATATGCACACACAAAAAATCCATAAAACCAATAAATATGCATAATAGGGGTTAGGGGCCTAGGTGGACATCGGGCAGGCGCCTAGGCGGACACCTAGGCCGACTTTTAGAACGTACCACAAAACTACATGAGAATAATTTAGAAGAATTTTAGGAAAGAAAATATAATGTTTAAAGAATCAACTTAGTTTCATGCGAGAGATCTACGGTGGAAGCCATTTACTTATTAAGATCAATGAAAAAAATTTAAAAGAAAGAGATTTGCATATAGTTTTATTGACTTAAAAGAAATGTTATAATAAAGTTCCTAGGGAGATAATATAGTGGGCTTCGAAGAATAAACAAATTTTTAGTATCTATATAAGGATATGCATAAGAGAGTTACAACAATCTTTAGCAAACCATTCCTATTAAAGTTGGCTTGCATGTAGGATTTGCATTAAGTCGTTACCATGACAATCTTCAGCAAACATTTTCTAACACCATCGGTGGCTTATATAAAGGATCAACATTGAATTCTTACCTTCTTATGATACTTATAGATTAAATTACTATGCTTATTAAGGAGGAAGTTCCATGGTGTATGTTTGCTGATGATATTGTACTGGGTGACAAAAGTAGAGAAGGGTTAAAGGCCAAAATAGAAGTATGGAGAGATTAGAATATAAGGTTTTAAAACTTGGGAGAAAAACAAAGTTACATGAAATGTATAACTTCAACCACAAGTCAAAGTGTAATAAGGCGAGAGTACATATAGATGGACAAGAGATACTCACAAGTGATGATTTCGATATTTATGATCAACCATTTATCATTATGAAAAGATTGAGAATGATATCATACATAGAACTAATACAATAGGGTTGAAATAGAGTGCTTCGATCGTATTTATGATCGCAAGATACCTTTGAAGTTGAAATAAAAATTCTATAAGAAACATTCATAAGAATGTTATAAGCCTATCAATGCTTTATGGATCAAAGTATAGAAAATTAAGAAACAACACTTAAAAAATCTAGTGTAGCCGAAATGAGAATTCTAATTTGGACGAGTGACAACAATTAAAAGATAGGATAAGAAAATTTTAAGTTCTGATATGCCACTGGGTCAATTGTCAAGAATCCTTTTATCCTAACCCATATCAGCCAGCATCCAAGCATATTAGATATCAGCCAATGCATGGTGTTTGACCCGATATATTGTTACAGCAGCATTATACTAAGCATATGCTTAGCTGGTTAACCTGATCCATCCCATGGCTAGTCCAGGAAAACGCTACCAACGCTACCTTGGTCAAGTAAGTGGATAACCGGATTACATGTACCGTTAATCATAAACAAGCCAGATTTTATGAAATGAAGGTTTAGTTGGTTATAATATAAGGTCATGTTTATAGTTCAGTTTTGAAATAAAAAAACCTGCATCCAAGTTGAAACTGATAAGCCCCTTAAATCTCTAAACCCCTTTCTCCTGTCTCTCCCTCAGTTCCGCTTCCACTCCCCTTATTCCAAGTTGCACCGGCAGTGACTCCAGCAGCAACAACAGTGGGCGGTGTTCCTGATAGAATATAACGACAACTGGAGCAGAAGATGGCAACAAATTGATGGTGGATGAATTAACCTTAGCAATGATAGCATTATCATTATTGCTATGTTCTTATTTTTCCCTCCTCTGTCAGTTTTTTGGGCTTCTCTTTTTTCTTCTTCATTTAATCTTTTATTATTATTATTAGTTTGATGTTTCTTAGTTTTTTACCAGTGTAATTGTAGTGACAAAATGCCCATCTTTTGCTGCAATATTTTCTTAGTAAGAGCAAGAGTTTGTTCGGATACTCATAGTAAAGAATCTATCCCAATTCCAAAAAACACACAAAATTTGTTGTCAACCTCTCAATGGTTGGTAATCATTGTTCATGATGTCTTCTAGTATCAAGCATGTACAAGGAGAACAAGCAGAGAAAGGTAGTAAACTATTTTGCCAGAAGCTCACTGTACTGAATTATTTTGCAAGAAGCTCGTGGTTCTGAATTATTTTGCCAGAAGCCCACAACAACCCATAGTTTCCATGAACTATAGCAAAGATCATGGTCTTGGTGGTGATGGTATTTTTTTGTTTGTGCCAAAAGGGAAGTCTTCAACACCAATTTCATTGGAAGGTGGGCATCATTTAACTTCTAGTATCTAGTTATTAGTGGTACGGCATTAACAGTTGATAATCAGCCCCTAAACCACAATGTACCTTTAAGAAAAATTGAATACCTAAATGAATTGAGTTGATACTGCAAACTTGATTTCAGATATACTTAAAACAGAAAAACAAACTAGCTTTCAACACGCGGTATGACGATTAAAAGTAAAAGATAGTCATAGTAAGATGAACTTACTACCAACCCAGTCCTCCAATGAGTAATTGGTTGCATCCTGCACATAGCATCATCACTAGCAGTCTCCAAAAATTTCTGCTCCAAGCTCTGAAGTTTACGGTCTACTTGGTATGCTTCTACGTATCGATAGCGCTGACATGAAAATGAAATTATCAGAACACATGGAATTTCGAATTGCAAATATATACAAAAAATAAACCAGTTCTAAAACTTGGCTCAGACCTTTTTATGTAGTTTCCAAGTCCATACATCTAAATTATAGATGAATTGATTAAAGATCCAAGTCTATACATCTCTTGGAAAAGATCCAAGAGATGAATTGATTAAAGTACAAGAATTAAATAGAATATATAAATCAGAACACAACTGGAAAACAGTAATCATCTGATACCAATAGAAAATACCTATGTGAAAGCTGAGTTTTGGTTAAAATTGATAAGAGCTACTCTTCTCATGTATTTTCTCTATACATCTAATTATATGTCAGAAAGATCCAAGAGATGAGTTGATTAACGTAAAGAATTAAATAGAATATTTAAATCAGAACACAACTGGAAAGCAGTAATCATCTGGTACCAATAGCAAGTAGCTATGTGAGCCAAGTTATGGTTACAATTGATAAGAGCTAATCTTTTCACTGATAGAATAATATCGCAGCGAAGCCAAGTAATGGGGAGCTTCGTCGTCAAAATTATACCAAGTAATGTCTGATATGATTGAAGGTTCAGCCCAAGCACGCATAACACCCAAGCATGATCTGAATGCTATCCTTTTCTCCCTTAACGTATCACAGATAGTCATACAAGTTTCTGTAGCAAATTGTAGGATTTCACCTTCCCGTTTAGATTATTTTCAAGGCAAATTACAACTTGATACCCTCAACTATTCGAGTTTTTCAATTTGATACCCTCAACTTTGATAGGTACTAACTTAATACCTTCTCCCAACTAATATTTTTACTTTGGTACCCTCCATCAAGACAGTGTTACAAATTTCAATATAAAAAAATTCTTCCTAAAATACCCCTTTCCTTCTCCCCTCCCCATTCAAACCCCTCACCCACCCACCTCTCCTGCACCGACCTCCCCTCCCCCTGGCCCCGCCCGTCCACCCCCCCCCCCCCCCCCACTGCGCCGCCGCACCCCTCTCCAGCTACGCATCCCGCCTCGCCCCCGCGTCCCCCTCCGGCCAGCGCCTCGCCCCGGCGTCCCCCTCCGGCCAGCGTCTCGCCCTCGCGTCCCCCTCCGGACAGCACCTCGCCCTCGCGTCCCCCTCCTACCAGCGCCTCGCCCTCACCCTCGCCTCTGCGTCCTCCTCCGGCCAGCGCCTCGCCCCCGCGTTCCCCGTTGCTACTACTCGCTGCTGCAGCGCCCCCCCCCCCCCCCCCCCCTCTCCGGACTGTCGGCGTCGGAGAGAGAGGGGGTGGCTGTGGAAGAGAGAGAGGGGAGAGAGAATAGGGAGGGGTAATTTTGTCATTTTCCGTCTCCGTTTAACCCCGTTAGGTCAAGAATGGAGGGAGGGTATCAACTTGATGCCTATCAAAATTGAGGGTATCAAGTTGTAATTTACCCTATTTTCTAATTAAGGGAAGGCAAATTATATGGGCACAGCCAAAAGTGATCGGGACTATCCCATTGTGGCAGTCCTTGTTAGATCCTGGGTAGTCCAGTCTACAGACTGGACTGCCAGAAAAATTGAAAAAATGGGCTAGCCCCGATCACTTTTGGTTGTGCCCATATAATTAGCCTTAAGGGAACTTAGACAATGCTCTTTGGTTGCATGAACTCAAACAGCATGACCAACCAAATAGGTAACCAACCAACTGAACCTTCTGTGTGTTATGGCTAGGTCCTCTCTTGCTCATACCTATCTAGGATTTTACAGCCAGCACCAAGGTGCATGTCAGGTTTAACAGAAACTAATAAAAAAAGTATCAATTATTACGCAGAGCTTTCTATTTGATGGAAGACCAGTCCTGACACTGGGTGCATTTCGAGTTTGGTTTCATCTTCAGTTGGATGAGATCTATTTGGAGATAGATACACCAGGGTTTTTAATTGGTTTGTTTTAGGATTTACCATTTAGTTGTTGAGTTAGCTCATACTTTGTTGGCTGTATTCTGTTTTGATTTGTTCAAATCTGTAGTAGTAGCCAATAGGTCAATAAAAACACTTGTATTGCAGATTTTAAGATCGAAGAGAATAGAAGAATTTATTTGGTGTCACATTATGATTGCCTACACTAAATAGTCTTCTTCACATAGTTCTACTATAGCTGATGTTTCATTAACTTTTGAGTCAGCCTTGGGCTTTCATACCAATTAAGGCCAGCACACCCGCCCACTGGCGGACCCAGAAAATGTTTTTTCAGGGGGTGCGAAATACACTCAGTTTCTTGAGGGGGAGGAAAAATACAGTAATTAAAGGGCGTTATTAAGAATTTATATAAAAAATATATAAATTATGTGGATAAAAGGGCTCGAATGCAGAACCATTTGAATATAAAGCTCCTTACTCCTTACTTAACCAATTGAGCCAACTAATTGTTATGCATCTAAAAAACAATGAACTGCAATGTCTCTGGTGTTATTCGGAAGGCTAGAACTCAAAGCTTATATTGAAACTTTTCTGGAAGTTGCTCATCCTCGCACATCCAAGATAGGTTTCCTCTATGTATACAACCATAGCCCCATATATAATATAAACATTCACAACAATCCCAAATGATAACTGATAAGACACTGAGACAAGCCCAAGATAAGTAATCCCTTTATACATATAGCCATAGCCCTAGATATTATGGAACCATCCACAGAAATCCCCAGCAATAAAAACACATACTAGAGCCACCATCTAAATGTTTCGGAAGGAAGTTGTGTACTTAATTAGCGTATTGTGGAAAAAAAATAGTAGTAAAAGACTAGTAATTGTATAAGGAACACTTTTGAAAGTTACAAAGACACTAGATGAGTTCATAGAAGACAAATAAACTTGAATTGTTAACTTAAGCTTGAAAGACAAGAAAAGAAACAAGTATCCAGAGCAGGTATCAAACTTCAGAAGGTCCATCTTAATTGGGCATGCCAAATGAATTTAAAAGTAATACAGTGCATATATTTTCCAAGAAAATCAAATCTTATGATATATGTTTACATGGAATATGTGACATTGGAACAGTGTGAAATTGGTGTTAGCTTTAGTTTATTGTACGCAAGAGAGAGATTGTTCAAATCTTCAATGGGCTCATAATGCAAAGGCCATACTCTGGAAGCTACTGACTGATCATCTCTTGATGTCAAAAGCAGAGTAGTTTTATAGGAAAGATATATATTAAAGAATTTACCAATATTTTATAAAGCAAAAACTTCTCACTGGAAATCAGAAAGTTACCTGGAGATAAAACACTACAAGAAGACTGCCATGGATTGAAGATGGATCTTGACAAGCATGCTTAAGTAGACATTCATGGAGAAACTTTTCTTCATCAGAATTCCAAGGCAGCTCGATCATTCTGTCCACCAGATTCCTTCGGATACAAAGATGGCAGATTTCAGACACCAAAACCTCAACCTGGTATTGCCAATTCCCATTTTTATAGTTGCTGAACAATGCCAAAGACGATCCATTTTTAGATGCTATTTCCTTCACTTTGGAGCAGTGCATCCTTTGATATGTAAAGGCTTCTGTTAACAGGCCACTTTCAATCCTAACACGAACAGCTGCTACTGCCTCACTAGATGTGACGACTTGGAATCTGTCATGCTCAGATCTTGGATAGACAAAAAAGACATCACGCCCAATGCATCGTAGAACAGTCAGTGCAACATCAGGACGCTGATGTTCCAATAGAACTTCTACTATCTTTGGATGAGTTTCTGGGCCAGCAATTTCTGAGAGAAGACCGCTAGCTTCCTGTCAACAGAATGGACAAACAGCATTCAGAATACTGAAACAAGCAAAAAAGATAACTCTGTTGAGGGAAAATTGGCACAGGAGTCAACCATGTTCACTAAAAACATTGAAACTCATAAGGAATTTTCAAATTCTGATCACCAATAAAACATATGTTAAGAAGTCGTAACAGTTGGTTAATAGGCCCTCCTATTTGTGAAGTTACTTTAACGGGGCGCAAGATTTACTGCTCCTTAATGGCCTAAAGGCGTCCGCCCAAGCACTAGAGGGCTTGTGTCAGTGAAGGTGCTTCACCTTGAGGAATATGAGGTGCTATATCTTATTTGTAAATCATACTTGCACCTGTCTAGGCTTAGGAAACACTAAACTAGGTATAGGTACCATGTCCATGTTGTCGTGTCCATATTTGTTGCATTCAACATAGGCCTTATTCTCTAATTCATAATTGAGATTTATCCTGTTATATTCATGTTCACTATTAGAGGAATAATTCTTACCATTTGATAAATATTAAAATTGAAAAGAAATATGTTACTCCATATCTGATGGCTCATAATTGAGACCTAGCCCTGTTTGTTCTTGCAACAAATCTTCAATATCCATCTGATAGTCTAGTGGGAGTTCACTTCTTTTTCAGTTATTTTTTATTGTTAGGTTCACGAAGAAAATGATGAAATATCATATAGGCTAATTTGCAGTTAAATACCCTGAAACTATACATAGTTTTGCACTTAAATACCTGCAATTATTTATAGGTACTTAAATACCTTAAAGTATCATCACTTTTGTAACTTACTACCCTCGGTTAGTACTCCGTCACATCTAACGGTAACATGCAAAACATGTGGCTATATTGGACATTTTTGCCACCAAACATGCAAAACAGGTGACTTCTCAACTTGTGTTTTATTAGAGTGATCAGAATTCTCAAATTCTGCTTTTGTTGGGAGCCATTATGACTCTCAATTCTGTTTTTCAAACGAGTTGTTATTAATTTTCAGATTCATGCTTCCCAAGGTATGGCCCTTAGTGGTTTTGTACTTGGTTAATGGAATTTGTTGCAGTTTGGTTCTTTGATTTATATCAAGAGCCTCAAACATGTCAAAATATCCTATAGGAAAATTTGTCACATCTAATAGTCTACGATAATATGAGCCACTCCTTAATTGCACCGGACTCACTAATTACCGATAACCTAGGTTGTTCCTAATGGTAACATCAGCGAACCACCAATCTTGTCCACAGTTATCCCTATTATGTAGTTCAGCAGGAAGTCCATATATTGGTGTCATGTCGATGCATTTCATATAATTTAGGTGGATCCTTTCCTTTGCAGTTTACAATTGTGTTCAAAAAGGAACCTTTTATGATGAACTATTGAGTCCCTTCGTTGTACTAGGCTTCTTATTTAAAGCATGGAAGATAAGGAGCCACTTCCAAAGGAGTATGATCTTGAGTTGGCAGATTCATCCAATTGATGAACCACCCCCGGGACTGGTACTAGGTAATCTCACTCTTTTAGTAATGTCATTTCTGAATACTATAACTGCCTGGTTACAATTGATACAGAATGGAGATCTTGTTTAAATGGATGCTGGAATTTACAGGCAAGCTCAGTAATTTTGGGGCATAAGGAAGTCTCAGTTAGCATATCCGCATGACTAACACCAGAGAAGAAACTCCTAGTGGCATCAAGCATAAGACCATAAATGAGAGAGATTACTTTTCTTATGATCGAAGAACAGAGGCAATATGTCACTGATTCCTTCAAAAACCTTTGAAATTGGATATAAGAGCCAAACTTTTGCCCTACCACAATTTTAATTTTCAACTTCATCGTGGAAGCGCTCCTTGGTTGCATGAGTCTAAATTGCATAATGAAAGGTAGCTCTACCTATTGGCCAACTGGTCTTCTAGGCTTATGCCATGACCCTTTCATGCTCATAGCTACCTTTGACTAGGAATTTGGCACCAAGAAAGGGTTGACACCAGGTCGACAACAAGTCATAGAAACTTTTGTCATTTATTTTTTGGAGCTTTCTAATGCTTCATAGACGATCCCATCCTAACGGAGGAAGGGTGTGTCTGGGGTGGCGGGGGGACTGTGGGGTGCACACAGCATATCTTGCTTCCTTCCTATTTTCATCCATACTTTTGCTTCTCTTCCCCCTTTAGAGGGGTGTATCAATGACCACAAGGTTAATTAAATCAAGACTGGATTAAGAATGCTCAAATAGAGTTTTATGCAATTTACCAACAGATTAAAGAAATTCTATGACAGTAGAAATACTAGTTTCAGTTTCAGAAGAGTGACAGAACCTAGGATGCCACATGGTGCTAGGTTAAACCCATTAGCATTCATGTCAGTTCAAGCTCATTCCAGTGGGTTTGAGTCTGCACACTAATATCCCATTATAGCTTTTGGGCGAGAGGGCATTTTCACAAGGGGTTGGCACTTGGAAGCAACTTGAGGAAGCTCCTCCAGCACTAAGGAATAAGTTTGCAAAAAATATTGGGGAAGGGTACAGGACTTAAGTCCGTGAAGGATATAGTGCCTCGGTTGTGAACAACATCACTAACTTGCCTAAAGAAATGATATTCTTAAACCAAAGGGTTGGCACTTGGAAGCAACTTGAGGAAGCTCATCTAGCACTTTAGATACTGATGAATACGTTTGGGGAAAAAATATTGAAAAAGACCGAAAGAGGGGTGTAGAACTTAATGTGAGTCGTTGAAGGATATCATGCCTCAGTTATGAACGAGTTTGCCTAATGAAACGATACTCTTAAACTAAAGGGTACTACTAAACATAGTCACAAGTTCAGCATTCTGGAATTGTCCGGCATTGTTGAAACGTTGATATTAGGCAAAAGTTTGGAAAAGTCGGGAAGAGTTCGGATAGAGAGAAATATAGAAACAAAATTTAGACTCATCTTCCGCTATATAATAAGGCTTCAAAACGGTTCAAAAATGAGCCATCTAAGCCGTCATTATATCACGGCCTATTTTATTTTATAAAAAAAATTATGTAAAAAATTGTTGAAAAAAATTTGAATTTGCCAACGTGGGGAATTGAACTCAACCAAACAAGAAAAACACCTTGCACCTTTACCACATGAGCTAGAAGAAATATTTAACTATAATTAGATAATATTCTTATTATACGTTATTATACGTGCAAAGCACGTGCATTTACTAGTATTTTTAAATCCCTTAGGAATATTAATTTAATACCAGTATATATCATGAGATATACAAAAGATGTTAACTTAAGAAACATTTCTCCATACTTCTTTATATTTATATTTCAAAAAAAAGAGTGTCAAATCAGAACATGTTAGTTTCGGTAATCAAATGTTAGTTTCTTTGTTTTAGGCGCATGTTTAAATGGTTTTAGGAAAGATTTGTTTGAATAGGTCCAACCAACAAACATGGTGTTTAAAATTCAAGTATCCATTGAATTGGAAATTGACACACCCATATCATTAAAGTTTTACAAATGTGCACTTTGCAATGAAAAAACAAGTCAGACTGTTGGGGGACTGTCTGGGGCCTAGCTCATAATATTTTTGGAGCTTTAAATTACTCATTGGGTCATGAAGATGTCCCTTCTCATTCTCTATTAAATTGGAACAAGCGCCACCAAAACTTTGCACAGAACTGCTGACATACTACCAGAGTACCAGCAAAATTCTCGTTTGTGTGTACATAGGAAAAGCACACTTCATTATTCCTTTTAAGTTACATTTGAATCCAAAAACTAAAAGAAAAACTAGAATTTTACTCATGACTTTTTCGACTATTACTGAATCAACAGTGCTGTTTGTCTTCTGTGCGCGAATTATTAGCAATATTTTGAAGGAAAAAATACGTGAATATTCGGAAGATGATGCTCTACTAAACTACACTTTCTAATATGTTATTTAAACATGTCATCACTCCATGTAGTTTTATTTGGTTACATTGGTTTCAAATATTAGGTTTGTTAAAGAAGAGTTCCAATATTGGCAGACTACAGTCTCAAATAGTCACCATATACACACACACTAAGGTGTTTGACATATTATGTGTTCACATATGTTATCATCACCATCTTCCGAATATTTTCGTACAGAATATATTTGGTTAGAACATCGACTATCAGAAAGCACCACAATCATGTAGGTAATGCTAGGCTTGTTAAACGAGACTCCAATATTGGCAGTGTTAGAGTTATTGTTATTTATCTTATATGGGTACAATGAAGTAATTGTGGGTATATTTATCGTCATGCATATTAATATAAATAAACATGAGGTGCAACATAGGGATTAAGTCCTTGCACTCTTCTTTCTATATTCACTTTCTCTCCTCTCCAAACTTCACTTTGCACGTTTTTCGGGGCGATGTTTGATGGTTGTATTTTTCGTCTGTTTTTCGTGATTCGTTGTTTGGCGTTCCTGATTTGTTTATGTGATCTAGGGTTTCAATATATCTCGGTGTTCATGGTTGGTTTATGTGATCTAGGGTTTCAATATATCTCGGTGTTCATGGTTGATAGTCGTTGTTGGTTGTGAGATATAGGATTTCTACATATCTTTATTGGTTGTTCGTTGTCGGTTGTAGTTCGTTGTGAGATTTAAGGTTACATAGATCTCGTCTTTATGTTGAATCTGCAAGTATAGTGGGACCGAATATGGGGTACTCCTTTTACTATTATTTATAATGATGAATTGAAAAAATCGATTAGATCGTTGAAACTCAATGGTGCAAACTAACTTATCTGGTCCAAGTCTATCAAAGTAGTATTGAGGGCGAAGAAGTTGAAATTTTTTACGTTATAACCCCCGCCTGAAACATTCATTGAGTATGAAAATTAGATGAGTGTAGATACATATGTCGTGGTTGTAGCATAGTAAGGAGCCACACATCGCCTCTAATGTTCAGTGGTATGAATCCTCCAAACAGATTTGGGCATCTTTGGAAGAATCATATTCACATAAGCGGATTATGGCCTGTATCTATGAGTTGTACGAGTTATTGTTTAATACAAAGTATAATAGGAAGCTTGTGAATGAATATCTTGTTGGCCCATTGGTCATATGGTCAACCTGATTTTAATAATTGATCAAACTCTGTCTGGATATTTGAAGCTAGTCAAGATGTATCGGACTCTTGGACATGAACAAGAACAGCTATCTACACAGTTCAAGACCGAAGCTATGTTTGCCTGCTCGAGTCTGTATTTCCTTTAAGCAATGTATTTTTCATTTTATTGAGTCTAGGAATACGTTGTACACCGAGTCGTACCGGCAAATAGGCTATTCCAAAATGTTTTCAAAATACTTTTAAAATATCCTTTGTTTTGAAAAACATTCTTTTAAACTTCAAAAAGGTTTTCAAAAAGGTTTTCAAAAATCCCCAAAAATTGATTTTAAAACCCTAACCTAACCCTGACAGAACTCGGCCAGAGTTCGGCCAGAGTTCGGCTAGAGTTCGGTTGGTGGCCGTTTGATTTTTGAATTCTCTGGAACTTGGTCCTCCTGCAGTTGCGGATTTGACCGAGATTTCCTCAAAGAGTTCTGTCCGAATTCTGTCCGAATTCTGCCAGAATTCTGTCTTTGGAATTCCTATAAATAGAGAAGGATTTCGATCATTTCAACTCACTCATTCACTTTCAATCTTCTCTCTATCTAAAGCTTTCAGTCTTCCAAAGAGTTTCTCTTGAGCTTTAAATTTCAGATCCCAAGTCAATTACAATCCTCTAGTCGATTTGCCAGTACGGTACGGTCTAGAAGTTTCTGAGAGATTGTAATCAGAAGGCTTGATTGAAGAATACCTCTTCACATTTGAAGTTGGACGAGTTCTTCGTATCAAAGCTCGCGTTGTAGAAGTTGCAAGAACTTCGTAAGAAAACTTGCGGTTTGCCAATAGTGGATTCAACTGGTAGCAAGAGTTCTACCGACTGGATTAGTCCTCAACAGAGGGAAACCAGTATACATCGCTGTCTTTGCGTTTGCTTTCTTATCTCTGCCTTTACTTTACTCAGTTGTGATTATTATTCTGTGATCTTGCTGCTAACATTTTTTATTAGCAATTTTCCGCTGCATACTCTATTCACCCCCCCTCTAGAGTATTGTGCTTTACGATTTCGTTCCTACAATTGGTATCAGAGCGGGTGTTACAGGTAAAGCAAGGTAACAGTGCAATTATTTATTCATTTTATTAACTGTTATATAGATCACAGCACAACACATGGCAACTGTGAAATTCACAAGTGAAGGCCAGGCCACAAACAGACCTCTACTGTTTGATGGTACAAACTATACCCATTGGAAAACACGGATGAGTTTCTTCTTGAAATCTCTTGACTTTGATTTATGGTCTATTGTTATTGATGGCTATCAAAAGCCACCTCGTATAAATGTTGATGGAGTTTTAGTTGAAAAACCCCATAGCAGATATACAGAGGAAAAGAAAAAGGCCAGTCTTGACGCACGTGCTATTAATGCTCTATTTTGTGCTTTAGACAGAACTGAATTTAACAGGGTGTCTATCTGCACAACGGCTAATGAAGTGTGGAAGCTACTTGAAGTCACACATGAAGGCACGACTCAAATCAAAGAATCTAAAGTCAGCAGACTTACTCAAGAGTATGAGGTGTTCAAGATGAAGTCCAACGAAACAGTTACTCAAATGTTCGAAAGATTCTTGGATATTGTAAATCCTTTGTCCTCCCTAGGCAAAGAGTACAGTAACCATGAAAAGATTCGCAAACTCCTGCGAGCACTTACCAAGAACTGGATTCCGAAGGCTACTGCAATCATTGAAGGGAACGACCTCACATCTATGTCCCTCGAAGTACTCAATGGGTAAGCTACTCACTCATGAACTGGAGCTACAAGATTTTGAAGAACCTGCACCAAAGGAGAAGACGATCGCTTTCAAGGCTCAGCACAGAAAAACTGCTGAAGGTGACTCAGACAGCAGTGAATCTGATGCTGAAGATCAAGCACTCCTAGCAAGAAAATTCAAAAGATTCATGAGATATGAGAAGAGAGCCAAAGAAAACAACAGCAGCAACAACTGGTATCAAGATGATGTTGTCTGCTACGGTTGCAAGAAGAAGGGACACATGAAGAAGGATTGTCCTACAAACTCATCATCAAGCAAGAAGAGCAACAGGTATGAAAAAGGGAACCTGAAGAGATCAACATCTAGGAGATATGCCAATACCAGCATATGGCATGAAAGTGAAGCCAGCGACTCAGAAGACGAACAATCAGAAGACGCTACAAACGTATGCTTTATGGCATCCGATCAGGTACCTACTGAACATGTAGTTGATACTTATGATGACTTCACCTTTGAGCAATTAGGAGATGCCTTCAGTGACCTGATGACTGATTACAGGAAACTGCGTAGCAAGTATCAGACCTCTAAGAAGGTACTCAAAGAGTACAAAGGTGAAATAGGTAGACTTACCGACCTACTAGCTGAGATTAGAAATAATGTTAGTGAGTCTGGTGAGCTTTCTTCAATAAAGTTCTTATTACACGAGACTACCAAGTCATCTGAAGAGAAAGACAAAGTTATTGACCAACTCAAGGAAGAACTTTCTAAAGAGAAGAAAAGTCTTCAAAGTGCACAAATCAGAATGGAAACACTCACTTCTGATTATACTAAGTTATTTGACACTTCCAAAAGATTGAAAATTAGGTTAGGAAAACAGCCTGAGCCTGCTGCTTCCTATCCTAACACGTGTCACTTACCGAAAAACCGGAACATTCCCAAGCCAAACACTGTCAGACCTAACCCTATCAAACCTTTACCCCAAAAGGTTAAGCCCAAACAGGATTATAGGCATGCTTTCTTCTATACTAGAAAACCTAAACCTACCAACCATGCACACCACTCAGCTTTCAACACTCGACATACAAAATGTCATTATTGTGGCCTCATTGGTCATATTTCATCTGCATATAGAATCAGAAAGCTTGTTGATTTAAATATTTATGCTTGGATACCAAAGGCTAACATTTCAGGACCCTACAAGAAATGGGTACCAAAAGTTTCATCTGCAAACTGTTTTGTAGGTGGAACACCCTTCACATGCTAGAAGCAAATGGATCCTCGACAGCAGTTGCTCACGGCATATGACCGGTGACGCTACACTATTTGCAACACTGTCGAAGAAAAAGAAGGAAGGCTATGTTTCCTTCGGTAATAACTTGAAAGGGTATATTATTGGTATCGGTGATATTGGTAAGTCTCCCTATCCTGTGATTAAGGATGTCTGTCTGGTTACCGAGTTGAAATATAATCTACTCAGCGTAAGTCATCTAGCTGATCATGGTTATGGCATCAACTTTGGCAAAGACAAATGTACTATAGTTGATAGCTCAACTGGTAGTACTATCTTTGAAGGTATCAGGGAAGACAACATATATGTTTTCTATTTGTTGAAAGAAACTAACATTTCAGGTAGATGCTTAATGGCTAAAAGTGATGAGAGTCATCTGTGGCATATGAGACTCGGTCACGCAAATATGGACACAATATCAAGATTATCCACAAAGAAGCTAGTACACGGTTTACCGGACATTACATTCAAGAAGGATTCGGTATGCAGCCAATGTGAAAAGAACAAAGCTACCAGATCCACATTCAAGTCAGTAAACGCAGTATGTACTACTAGACCTCTACAATTGCTTCATATGGACTTATTTGGTCCTAGCAGAGTTGCTAGCCTCGGAGGTAAACTCTATGCTTTTGTAATTGTAGATGATTTTTCTAGATACACGTAGGTATACTTCTTGACACGCAAGAATGATGCATTATCCGAATTTGTCGCCTTTTGCAAAAAAGTTCAGAATAAAAAGGTTACATGATCACTCGTATAAGAAGCGATCATGGTGGCGAATTCGAGAATGCAGAGTTTGAGCAATTTTGTGACACACACGGCTTTGTATACGAGTTCTCCTGCCCTAGGACTCCACAACAAAATGGAGTTGTGGAACGTAAGAATAGAACTCTATCCGAAATGGCCAGAGTGATGTTAAATCAGTTTAGTCTACCCAAATATTTCTGGGCTGAAGCTATCAATACAGCTTGCTTTGTTCTCAATAGAGTTCTAATTCGACCCAAATCGAAGAAGACTTCATTTGAGTTATGGTTTGATTGAGTTCCATCTGTTTCATATTTTAGAATATTTGGTTGTAAATGCTTTATTCTTAATACTAAAGATAATTTGGGAAAGTTTGACGAAAAGGCCGATGAAGGTATATTTTTAGGTTATGCGGCCAAGAGCAAAGGATACAGAGTATTCAACAAACGAACCATGATCATCGAAGAGTCAATCAACGTCACTTTTGATGAACTAAATCAAATGACTATCGATGACAATGACGAAGATCCAACTGTACCAAGCTCAACAACAGCTGATTCTCAACCAAGCTCGGCACTAGCTGATCCTCCTAGAGAAGATCCAGGAACCAGCTACCTTCAGAGTCTGCCGAAAAGATTAAAATTTACAGCTGATCATCCAAAGAATTTGGTAATTGGTGACATTACCAAAGGTGTAAGTACTCGTACATCCAGTAGAGAGATTGTTTCTAGTGTTGCATTTATTTCACAGCTAGAACCCAAAACTATTGATGAAGCATGTAGTGATAGTTTTTGGATAGATGCTATGCAAGAAAAATTAAACCAATTTGAACGGAATCAAGTTTGGGAACTTGTTCCCAAGCCTATTGATCGTCCGGTCATTGGCACCCGTTGGGTATTCCGAAATAAACTAAATGAGAATGGTTTAGTGACTCGTAATAAGGCTCGACTCGTAGCTCAAGGATACAATCAAGAAGAAGGTATCGACTACGATGAGACTTATGCCCCAGTTGCGAGATTAGAATCCATTCGCATGTTATGTGCATTTGCATGTTTTCATAATTTCAAACTATTTCAAATGGATGTCAAGAGTGCTTTTTTAAATGGTTTTATAAAAGAAGAAGTTTTTGTAGCACAACCTCCAGGTTTCACAGATTTTAAAAACCCTGATCATGTTTTCAAGTTGAAGAAAGCTTTGTACGGTTTGAAACAAGCCCCTCGTGCTTGGTATGATCGACTAAGCTCTTTCCTACTTGACAACGGTTTTTCAAAAGGCAAGGTTGACACTACACTTTTTATTAAGTCCTTTAATGGTAAGCTTCTTTTAATACAAGTCTATGTAGATATCATATTTGGATCTACTGATGAATCTCTGTGTCAAGAATTTTCTAAGTGTATGCAGAATGAGTTTGAGATGAGCATGATGGGAGAGCTGAAATTCTTTCTCGGACTGCAAATCAAACAAACTGACAATGGGACGTTCATAAATCAAGCCAAGTACACAAAAGATTTGCTAAAGAAGTTCGATCTGGACAATGTCAAACCTATTGGCACTCCGATGGCAACTTCAACAAAGCTTGATATTGATGAACAAGGCAAGCCAGTCGACACACGTAAGTATCGAGATATGATCGGTAGTTTACTTTATTTAACTGCTAGTCGTCCAGATATAATGTTTAGTGTTTGCCTGTGTGCACGTTTTCAAGCTAATCCAAAGGAATCACATCTGTGCACAGTTAAGCGTATCTTTCAATACCTTAAGGGCACTTCTTCTGTTGGCTTGTGGTATCCCAAAACTAAGTCCTTTGACCTTACTGGTTATTCGGATGCAGATTTTGCTGGATGCAAAGTTGATAGAAAAAGTACCAGTGACACATGTCATTTCTTAGGCAAAGCTTTAGTCTCATGGTTTAGTAAAAAGCAAAATTCTGTAGCCCTATCAACAACAGAGGCTGAGTATATCGCCGCAGGACGTTGTTGTGCTCAGATTTTGTGGATGAAACAAACCTTGGAAGACTATGATTTATTTTATACACATATTCCCATTTTCTGTGATAACACGAGCACTATTAATTTGACTAAGAATCCTGTATGTCATTCTCGTACAAAACATATCGAGATTAGACATCATTTCCTTAGAGATAATCATCAAAATGGAGATATTGACCTTATATACATAGATACTGAGAATCAATTAGCTGACATTTTCACAAAACCTCTAGCAGAAGATCGTTTCAATTATTTACGTCGAGAATTAGGAATTTTGGACATCAATAATATTAATTAATTTTATTTTATGATTTTATTTCAATATGCAAAAACTGTGTTAGAGACAAGCCAATAAAGAGTCTGTCTGTCACCACAACTACGGTTGAAGCGAAGCGGTACTTAAGAGTTCCCCGGTGAACCTCCGCCAGCTGGGACAGTACTCCTACAGCTAATCTGAAACAGTCGCTGCGTAATGATATTTAATCTGTAAAATAATATTAATTATGTTATTTGAAGGTTGAAATTACTAATCTTTGAATTAAATATTTGAAATGAGCCAATGAAAAAGAAAGTATTTCAAACCAAACCCAGGCGAATTCGGCCAGACTTCGGACCGAATTCGGCCCGAGTTCGGTTGAGGGTGTCAGGTTATATATACCAGAACCCGAGAGCCTTTCTTCCTCATTGCTTCTAAACTACATCATAACCAGCAACAGCAGCCGCGAAGGAGCCCCGAACCCTAGCTTTTCACCACCCCCTTTCTTCTAATCCAAATGGTGAAATCAATCCAAACTTTGGATTCGTGCAGAGTTCGTCGTTCTCTTCGACATACTTTGATTTCGGGAGGTATAACTCCGTCTTTCTCCACTTTTCAATTAGTGCATATTTACTTCTATTTGCACAAATGGCACCTAAGGGATTCAACCCCTTTAAGAGGAAGAAGACAACCAACCCAAGTGAGGAAGGTTCATCTTCGGATCCACCGACTAATTCCTTATTTTCGCCAGTCCAATCTAGCGACGGCGCGTTCGACGGGTTTTACTTTCAAACCCTAGACCAAGCCTTACTGTGGTATGGAGACTTCTCCATGAGATCCATATGCACAGGCGCACCCATCAAGTGGACTATATTTCCTGATCATCGCCATTTCTTTGAGGCATTAGGGTTACAGCATTTTGTTAAACTCTGTTTTTCCGTAGCAACTAATGCCATTAGATTGTTTTACTGCAATATCATATTAAACACTTTTGATGTAAGCACACGTGTTGGAGGATTAGATATCAATTTCAATGATGTTCTCTTAGCGGAGATCCTTGGTATTCCCAACGAAGGTGAACCGCTTGTTGACATCACTGAGTTTGATTTTCCCGAAGGCACGACACTTACAAGTTTCAAAGCTGAACTTTGTGCACCTGATAGAGTTCGCTCTGGAAAGTTCAAGGCAAACAACCTGAACTTGTTTAATTATGAATTGCACCGTATCATTTATTCTACTCTCCTTCCAAAATCTACTTCGAAGGATGATGTCACATCTCTTGAATTATCTGCTATGTATCACATTCTTAAGGAGATTCCATTTTCTGCCCCTAAGACCATTATTCAGATGATGGGACGTTGTCGTGCAAGAGATAGAAATCTCTCCTATGCGATGATTCTCCCACGCATCTTTCAGCGTTTCGACATCGACTTATCTACTTGTGCTCAAGACCCTGAGCCCAAGGTTCTCAAGTTATCTCGTCGCAGTATGACTGCATCTGCTCCTCCTCCTGCTCCTGCTCCACCTCCTCCACCTCCTCAGCAGTATGCTATGACATTTGAGGGCATACACCAGCATCTTTCAGATTTGCACGTCTCGATGACGGACATGGCTCGCGAACGTGAGTTCCGCGACGTCACCCGTTATCAGGCGATTGCAAATTCATTAGCTGATCTTCGTTTCGCCCAGACTGGACATTCAGCCGGTTCCATCCCTAAAGATCCAGCTTTCTCTGGTTACCGCTGTGAGGATGAGGCTGTTCATGCCTACTTCCAGTCCGGTAACGCATATGATTGGTACCGTTCTGACCGTGCTCCTCCTCGTGATTATGTTGGTGAGTTTTACACTGGCGCTCCTCCTCACCCTTCTGGCGCGGGTACTTCTGGAGCTAGTCCTTCTGGACATGCTGGTCATCATACTGATGATGATGATGAGGAGGAGGAGTTTTGATATGTTAGTTGATATGAGACTTAGACATTATCTACTGTACACTTGGAAATGCTCCGACATTCCAAGTTTATCTATTTTCAGACTTTATTATCAGTATTTTTGAGGACTTGTACTGGATTTGAGTTTATTGATGTCATCTGAACATCTTTATCATTATCTTTATGGATTTCGTAGTTTATGGTTAGCATTTCTTTATCTGCTTCTCTAATATAAACTGCCTGTGACATAATTCTTTGTTTATTATAAACTGCCCGAGTACAAATACATGCCTGTGATGTCATTCAAATTTTCTTTACTATTATTTATCATATGTATTTTCTTGTGTTTCTTCAATATTGTTATTTAAGCATTGATTGCGGGGGAGTTTTTCTTCTTTTGCAATTATTTTGCTAAATGACAACGGGGGAGAAAAATAAAGATCTAACATTTCTTTTGAGAAAATACAGGACATGAACAATTTTTGGTTTTTTATTTCAAGCTTAAATGTTATATCATTCATAGTTTGTCAATTATCATATCTAGCTTCAAAGAAGACTTTGTGGGGGGAACTGTTACAATATCATCTTGTATTGTTACTACTGATTTGAAGGAAACTCAGCGAATGGAGAAAGAGTTTAATGTTTCACTTATCTTAGCCGACTTAGATCCTGTGTTCGAACCTTATAAGGTACAGATCCTTGCTCGTACACGAACATTACGCACAAATCCTTACTAGAGAACAGTTATCTACGGTGGTAGATATTTTCTCCCGTGTCAATTGTTTTATTCTAGAATAGAGTTCTGTGGAGCCGAGTAATGACTCATCTACCTTAGTTACTAGTGCTAGTAGTCATGGTGATAGAGATGGTGATCATAGTTTTGGTCGAGAAGGTGGTGGTGGTGGTGGTGGTGATGGTGGTCGTGGTCAACCATGGAAGTGTAATTATTGTGCAATACTCGGTCACATCGAAGACTATTGTTGGGACAAGTACAATGACACATCAAGTGCATAATGAAAATATGCAATCCTAGGTCACCACGTTTGCTCCTAGAAATGATGTTTTTGGCTTCAATCAAACTTAACTTCTGATATATCATCTCCATTTGAACAGATCATCCAGAAGTTGAGCATGCTTGCTAGTACCACGTCCCAACCTACTGCAACCATGACACATATAAGTAATCGTGCCTTTGTGGCAACCCAGTCACCATCCACCTCTTGGGTTATCGACTCAAAAGCAAAATGTTACTCCATATAAGTAATCGCAAGGTTGTAAAATCGCTAGTCGGCCGTTAGCCGATTCACAGGGACTAGAAATTAATCGGATTAATCGGACGACTAGTCGGGGACTAGTCGGATTAATCGGATTATATATATATATATATATATATATATATATGCCAATGACCCTCTAGCCTAGTGGTAGTAGTGAGGCATGCGGCCCAAGTGGTCAGGAGATCGATTCCCGGTGGGAGCGTTCGCCACAATTATCTTCTTTCAAAAAAAAATTATACATATATATATATACAGTATGGGACAAATGTTGTTCTTACTACATGTTACCTAATTAATCGCATGCCATTATATGTATTAAATTATATTCTCTATATTACATCTAGATGTCACTCCTTTTTTTACCTCCTAAGTGTTTGGGTGTCGCTTTTGTTCACAACTTAGAAGAGGACAAGTTAGCTCCAAGATATGTGAAGTCTCTTTCTTAGTTATCCTAGTACTCAAAAAGGTTATCGTCGTTTTACCGTCTTTGAGTCTACCCCTTTCTTTCTCTCAGGAGACTGCGTTATTCCATTTCCATTATATTTGTTCTTTTATACCACTTTCGATCATTCTTGAATCAGTTTCTATCTCCATTCATCATTAACAGATTTATCAAAGATCCAACGGCATGACAATGGTCTACAGAATTCAGCCCTTAACCAAGCAGCTTTCGTGCATGCGATTTTCGCTCCAATCGCCACAGATCCAGGTGATATATCTATTGCTCTCAGAAAAAAGAAAAGCCCTTGTATCACAAAGAAAAAATATCTTATCTCTGATAATATTTCCTTACACTGTGCTTCTTCATCTTTTCATGCATTTGTTGTTTCCTTATCTTCTATTTCCATTTCCAGAACTTACAAGCAGGCTATGTCATCTTATCGTTGAAAAAGTGCAATGGATGAGATGTGTGTTTTACATCAAAATTAGACCTTAGAGCTTACATCACTTCATGTTAGGAAGCAAACAATGGGTTGTAGATAGGTGTACATTGTTAAGTATCTTCTGGATGGTTCATTTCAGCCAGTTGGTTGCAAAAGGGTATACTCAGACATATGGTGTAGATTATATTGAGACTCTCTCTAGTGGCTCCAGCTAAATTCAGTTCATATTCTTATCTCTGTGGCGGTTAATCACCAATAGCCTATGTATCAGTTGGACATAAAGAATATTTTTTTGCATTGTGACTTACAAAAGGAGGTTTATATTGATCAACCATCGGAATATGTTGTGGCTGGAAATGGAAAAATCGTATGTCGATTGAAGAAAGCATTATATGAACTGAAACGGTCACCTCGAGCTTAGTTTCACAAGTTCATTTCAGTTCTCATTCAGTATGGATTTTGGTGCACTACATCAGATCATTAAATATTTTGCCATTCTTCCTCAACAGGTGTTATCGTGTTGATTGTTTATGTTGATTATACAATTATATCTGGGCGTGATCATAGTAGGATTGTAGACTTAAAGGTCTACCTTAGTTGTCAGTTTTATACTAAATATTTGGGCTTCTTCGATATTTTCTTGGAATCGAGGTTGCTCGATCCAAGAAGGGTGTATATTTGTTGCAGCATAAGTATGTTCTAGATTTACTCTCAAAGACTTGGGATGTTGAAGTGTCAGCCAATTGAGACTCCTATGGATTATCATGACAAGCTTGATGCTGACAGGGAAGAGTTATTTGAGAATGTTAGACATTATAGACGGCTGGTTAGAAAACTTATATATATCTTACGGTTACACGATCAGACATCGCCAGTGCAGTTGGAGTACTTAGTGTATTTATGCATTCCCCTCGACAACCACATTGGATAGCTATCATTCACATTCTATGATACTTGAAGGATGCATCTAGAAAGGGATCGTTGTACAAACCTTCCCAGTTGCTCACAGTGATGGGGTCAGTGATGCTAATTGGGCGACAATCGCACTAATAGGTCTACTTCTGGCTATTGTACATTTGTATGTGGCAATCTTGTGATGTGACGTAGTAAGAAGTAGAATATTGTGGCTCGTTCTAGTGCAGAGGTCGAGTAATGTGCGATGGCTCATTAAGCTTCTAAGATTATGTGGGTGCAGTCTCTTCCTCACATTGTTCTAAATGGCAGCCGCCTAGCTCGCCTAGGCGACGCCTAGGGGGTAGGCGGTCTCTCTCCGCACCGCTTTTCGGTAGGTGGTAGAGTAGGCGGCCAACGGAGGTTGGCGGCATAAGCGGAGGTGAGGCGGCGTAGGCGGACGCCTAGGCAGAGCAATACCTAACAAGATATTTTGGCCAAAAAGATTTTGTAAGCATTATGGGCCTATGGTTCACTTTTACAAAACTAAAACTTTATAAATCTTCGTTCTACAACTTCAACTTAGTTATGCATGGAACACCCTTAATATATGCATATTATGCACACAAAAAATGGTAAAATAGTATAAAAAAAAAAAAAATGTTCAAAATGTATCGACCGCCTAGGCGGTAGACGACCTAGGGGGTAGGCGGTCTCTCTCCGCACCGCTTTTCGGAAGGTGGTAGAGTAGGCGGCCAACGGAGGTTGGCGGCATAAGCGGAGGTGAGGTGGCGTAGGCGGACGCCTAGGCAGAGCAATACCTAACAAGATATTTTGGCCAAAAAGATTTTGTAAGCATTATGGGCCTATGGTTCACTTTTACAAAACTAAAACTTTATAAATCTTCGTTCTACAACTTAGTTATGCATGGAACACCCTTAAAATATGCATATTATGCACACAAAAAATAGTAAAATAGTAAAAAAATTGTTCAAAATGTATCGACCGCCTAGGCGGTAGACGGCCTCTCTCCGCCGCGCACCCGCCTACCGCGGTTTAGAACCTTGCTTCTTCATGACATGGGGATTATGGTTCATATTCTTATGGAGATGTATTGTGACAACTAATCGACAATTTTCATCGCAAGTAACCAGTGCTATATGAGTGCACTTAGCATATCGAGGTGGATTCTTATTTTGTTTGTGATTTGTTGCTGAAGAAACATATTATCACTCCATATGTTCGGTAGGATTAATTAGGTGATATCCTCACCAAACAACTTGCTCGTTGTCTATTTGCTGATTTATCTAGCAAGTTGGACATGTATGAACTCTATGCTCCAGCTTGAGGGAGGGTATTAGATTTATTATTATTACTTATCTTATGTGGGTACAATAAAGTAATTGCGGGTATATCTATCATCATGCATATTAATATAAATATAAATAAGGTGCAAACTAGGGATTAGGCCCTTCACAACTACATATTAATTAAGGTGTTTGACATATTTTGTGCTTACATATGTTATTATCACCATCCTCCTCCAAATATTATCTTGCATAATAGATTTGGTTAGAGCACTCAACTATGAGAAAGCACCACAATTAGGTAGGTGTAAACCCTTTTATGGTCATGTAGTCATGTAACTAAGGAGCAAACCTCCAAAATTCGTAAGAATAGAGTGATAAGAGAAGAGGAGATATATGATAAAAATTTGGTATAAGGAAACATATTCATCTTTATTGGAAGAAGTAATGGTAATTTGGCACCTGAAGTTATTGGGTATGTATATACATAAGAGCACACCTCCCCTCATTTTCAAAGGATTTTCCTCTAAATATATGCTCTCCTCTGGCTTAAACCAGTGCACTTTTCTTCGCAATCAAGGTCTCAACAATCGATACAAGTTCATCTTCAAAATTCAAATATTAAAATAATGTTCATGGTTTATAGATTTTTGATATTTTGAAGTTTATGATAAGTGTGAGGGGATCATCGTGTGTATGCAGTGAAACAAATAGTTATAAATCAGTTGCTATTTGAAGGGTATGTGAGGGTAGTATATTATTATTTGACCGGAGAGCTCTTTCGGAAGCTATTTAAGCTTTAGAAGAATAATCCTATGTATCAGTACTCTGTAGTAGTGTTAGGTTTAATGAAGTGGTTATTAATAGGTATGATACTTGACATACCAGTTGATATAGAAATTAAGGAACCTAGCTAACATGGTTCCAGCGTCTTCAATATCCTATTGCAGCAGTCGGGCCAAGCCTTCTAGGACAGTATTTGTGTGCAGAACGCAAACTTCTCCAACTTATGTGACTTTATTCTCCTTATTCCTCCAAATATTGGATACACGAGTTCAGAGGGAATGGTATATTAAAGTTAGGAAACTAAAACACAGATGTGTCATATTGTGGATTAGTAGAAGGTCCTAGGGACCTCATCTCCCATCAAGGCTTTAGAATCAAATATGGTTAATCGTCCATTTATTTGACAACCACTACAGATGTCACCAACATCCTTCCGTTTGATAGATCAATAACCACTAATCTTTTCGGAGTTTCTCTTCCTGTATTTACGTTGTCAAACATCTGTTTCATAAATAGTAGCTTTCAAGAAGCAAAGGGATGGTGTCAATAGAACATTTAGATATAAGTTTCTTTAATCAGTGTAAATACTGAACAACTGTAAAAAGGGTGAATAATGGTCACAAAGTGTACCAAAAATCACAAGGAATATGAATCTACGAATTCGAGCGAAATCATTATCTTTATGGGACAACATAAGAGAGATCATCAATGACTACTCACTGTTGACAGTGACAACTATGTTAATAGTTTATAAGAAAACTAGCAAAATTGGTAACAAACAACAAACATTGAGTTATGCAACTGTGTTCATAAACTACCGACAATGATACATTTAAAAATGCATACTATTTACACTTCATTAAGGAGTTGGTTATCTCGCTTAATTTGACAAATACATAGAACCGGAGCCAAGAATATTCAACGTATTAAAGGAGCTAAAATGCCGAATACAAATACCAAGCATCCAACTGAAACTCCGCTGGGTGCGGCCACGCCCTTTGAGTTTTCGGTTTTATGCTATATAGTCTTCTTGGTCCTATTATTTACTTAAATGCTCTCTTTAGACTCATTATGCCTTATTTTATGGTTATTTTTTAACCTTTTCTTTATAGATTCTATACAATATCCCCTTAAATTTCTAACTTGGGGTTATTTTTGCCCCTGCCCCTGCCCCTCCCACCCCCTCAAAAACTTTTGGATTTAAGGTAGCAACATTAACTTGCCCAAAAAAATGAAGATGTCGCTGTATTTACCACATGCATTGAGTGATGTGAAGGAAAAGAATGTTGTAAAGCTCGATAAACTAATCAGATGTTGTACGATTGTGAACAATCGTACAAATCTACAATTTGGAGATTTCATCAAGTAATTTGCAAAGGCAGTTGTTCACATACAGATGCAAACGTGCACATACACAAATGTTGTTATTGGTAAAATAATAGCTTACCTGAATAGCCTCATCCGAATGATCATCAAGAAGATAAAAGGCTAGTGATTCCAATAGTGAGTGTCTACTTATGCCAAAGGATGCAGCAAAGTCGTCAACAATGTGTATCCATTCCTGATGTGGTCTAGTCCAATGTCGGTCAAAAAGATAATACAGAAACTGCAAAGCATGTTAAGGGAAAAGAGAAAATAACAATTATAACTTGCCATAACAGAACAGCTGTATAACTTTTATGTAGAGGATACTATTGCACGTTTTGCAACCACCGTGTCGGACATTCCACACAGGAATAGAACATCAGCAGCAGCCCGCACAGTTTCAAAAGGATAAGAAGCTAGCCCCTCGTTCCTATTGGCCTCATCTATCTTGGACCTGAACGATAATGGTGATTTTCTATCCCGCAAGCAAGTTATGTCAACTTCCGTTTCCTCACCATAACCTTGTTCTATACCAAGATTGGACAATGCTTCCTCAATGAAAAGCAGGGATCCATGTGATCGAGAAGACTCAATTGAACAATCTGAAATGTCAGGCCATGCTCGTTCTACTGCAGCTGTCTTCTTTTCAAGGACATGAGAAGTCCACGAGACATAATTGAGATAGCGAGACTGGACTTTCTCTAAAAACTGATGTCGAGCACACCAGATAATAACTTCCAAATGCTGAATGGACAAAAAATAATCTCAGTGATATTAAATTTATGTAGATATACTAGTAAAACTCTAGTAATAGTTCAGCATTAGCATTCTCGGAAGGGCAGTAAATAGAGGGGGAAAAAACAACGATGATGATGATGAAGAAATTGATGACCATAGGGGACATAATAATCAAAGTATATGCTTATCTAACGTCAACCCGAAACACCACAAAACCATAAAAATTGTAGAAGATATATTCGTCGCACTGATGTCCAAAGATAAATTACAGAATAATCGAAGCATCGGCAAAGTTAATTACTATAGATTGCAACTGAAGTTCAGAGATCTCTATGGTGCAAGATATGTAATCATCAGAACCAAAAAACTTGGTTTGTGCTAGGATGTGACTGTACGGACTGAAAAAATTCTAGCTCTTGCCAAAAGAATTATCTAATATTTGGTGAAACATTTGAATTATTCACAAAAAGATGTGCATTTACACACAAGATTTTAAAAAGAAAAAAAAAAACTAAGTGTATTAGGATTTTTTTTACTATTAGATGTTCCAAACTATTGCAGAACTTGAACAGATTATCCAGATTCTTCATAACTCAAAACTTTTAGTCCCTGCTGAAGTACTCCCAAACTCTGAACATGAGACTGATTATAACTATTTAACACTTTTGGCTCTCGCTTTGAAGTACAGATCCAAAGGGGAAGATATTTCAGTCTTTTGGAGAGATTATCTCCCAAGTTTTTTTAGTAATAAAGGGTCAAGGGTTCTATATAGTTGGATTCTTATATGTCCCCAGTTTTTTAGTAATAAAGGATCAAGGGTTCTATATAGATGGATTCTTATATCTCCCAAGTTTTTTGGAGATATTTTCAGTCTTAACTATTTCTCCCTTGGAGGAGTAAATTTCAATGTAGTTACAATATAACCTGGCACTTAGTTCTCAATAATTTTTTTTACTTTCACCTAATAAAGGAAATTTGAAAAAGATTGGTACATAAATAACAAAAAAAGAACCTTAGAAACTGCACTTAATATTGTCATCCACTGAAAGATTATTGAGAAATTGAGGGACAACATGACTAATTCACTCTATGTTGTATGTCGTTCTTCTTAAAGATAGAATATAATGACAAATTGAAAAGGCAAGTTCAGACCTATAAGTAAGAATGTATAAGATATTTCCCATTGTCCTTTTCACTTAAAATTGCCTCCTTGTCTCTACCTGCTTTCATATGCCTAGACAGATTGATATAATTTTCCTAGACGGAGTCAGTCATACTGCCATAGTCTATGTTTTCCTAAGAAAATTAGAGAGAAATGAATGAGATTTAATATCTATAAACATAATCTGATTGGATTGAACATTATCCAATGATCCACAATTCAAACTGTAAGAAACAAGTATATATCATTAAGTTAGATCCAATCATAAAGTCCAATCAAAATTGAAGAGTTCTTCTTTGGATAAAATAATAAGATCCAAGCATTAATCCTGCTAGTTATTAGACATGACTTGAGTCAACCATGACACCGTACTTGAGATATCATTCATCAAATGCCAGCTTTATTCCAGCTTGTGATAGACATTACAGCCAAACATGACAAGATACTTAAGTTACCACTCATCAAACATAAGTTAATGAAAACATGGACAAAGTCACTAAAATCAGCAGGCCAAAATATAGCAGGATTCAGTCATTTGGGGCGAGGCTAGATTTTTTGAAAACCACAATACCCAATTCTTTTTCAACCTTAATCATGTCAATGCTCAAAGGTCACTTTGAAACATTGAAGAAGATTCGGATTTCTATTCATACATGTATACAACTTGAAAAGCATGAAAAGAGAGAAATTTGTGCATACGCACTTAACAGAGTATAAAGTTAGAGCATCTTCTTGCAATAATGCTCAAAGGTCATCACACCGGAAACATTGAAGAAGGTTCAGATTTCTAGTCATACAAAAGTATACAACTTGAAAAGCATGAACTGTGCAAGAAATTTGTGTATATGCACTTAACAACAGATAAACACGGAGCATCTTTTTGTAATGTCATTGAAAATGAACCTGCTTAGCCTTCAATGTGTTCTCCATCAGGTGCTGCAAATCATACAATTGACCTGGGAAATTATCCTTAAATGATGAAACCATAACCTCGAGAACATTGGAAATGCCTGTTAGATGCACTACGAACTTTTGAAGCACACTCAATTGTGATTTCATTTCTTCTTTTTCAAGGCTATCTGCACACAGTGATAAAGAATAAGCTTTTTTTTCTAAGAACAGAAAAAAATGATATCTAAAATTTTAGATGTCATAGAGGATACATATTTCTTGTAGACCAGAAATGATCCCATTCAATGATTGCTTGCACCAATCCTTTACAACCACTTCGTCCAAAAGAAAAGCAAGAACTGGATCGCTCGATACAGCAGTCTCATCCATGCATACATCCGTAACATCTGTGGTATTTGTTAAGGTAACAACGCTAGGAAAAGCACATGTAAGATTGCAAGTACAATTAACTAAAGGATACAATGGCAAATCAAAGAAACCAGGTTGTTCTTTAATGCAACATCAAATAATGAATATAGACGTTGAATATCAGCCATTAAATGTCCCCCGTTGTCTTCCTTTTCTTGAAACCTGTCATCATGCTTTTTAGGGATAAGACCTGCCTCGATGCACTTATAATAAAGGCGAAGCTGGACTCTAGTTCCATTACTTGGAATAGAAGTCCTACAAATTGGGCACATGTCACATCTTTGACTACATTCAGCGCATAATGATGCATGCCCACATGAAGTGAGAACATGCTCCACAGAACGTGCACAGCTGCTCAAATCTCTCGTTGCCCGGCAACGCTCAATTTTTGCTTCATTGCATAAATCAATGAGATCAATTGATGCTAACTGATCGAGTGCCTGATAAAATATACACACACACAGATTCAGTATGTTTGAACATGGACCAGGAGAAAACAATTTCTTGTGCTCTATTTTGTACCTTTCAACTTATAATGATACAAGATGATAACAGACAGCTGATAATCAAGTTGAAGGTAACTATATGCATTCGTATATATGCTCTATTTTGTACCCTGAACTAAAGTTCATTCGGATCAACAAACGAAAACTTTAAAGCAAGAGGTTGTATAAAAAGTACCTTAAGGGACTGTTAGTGAGGGGAGTAGAGTCAATACATATACCCATGCTTGGATTTGAGGGTAAGTGGGGTGTGTTTAATAACTCTTGCTTTGATTGGAGCTTTTGAGTGAGGAGAATTAATAAAAATACAATAGTTACCAAAATACTCTTATTACATGTGTCATAAAATTAAAATTGATTGGAATTTTAATTAGAACTTGTCAAAATATATTTACAAATGAGGAAGCTACGGAACAGCATGTCGAAAGCAAGAAAAAATGTAGATAAAAGTAATTATATTTTATAGGACAAATAAGGAGTATTTGTAACTTTTTAAACAAAATCCGCCCATCTCCCAATTTGGGGTTAAAAAAATAGATAAAAGAGGGTTAACTTAACCCTCTATAACCTTCCCTTCTAAACCTCATTCTCAAACCAAGAATGGTTTTTATTTCCTTTCACTAACTTACCCTCACTTAACTCTCTTAAGTCTTAACCCTCGATCAAACCAGACGCAGAGTGATTGAAACCTTGCTTTATATATATATATATATATATATATATATATATATATATATATATATATATATATGAGCAAGGACTCGGAATAAATATTTCTCTCCCTTGCTACATCATGTAAGGCCAAAGAACTGAAATGAGGAGAGGAGAGTTAATTGCGTACGCTGACCTCCGACCAACGATTGACGAACTTCACGTCGGGAGCTCCCACCGCCGCTATCGTCGCCATTAGAGATCGGAAGAGAGAAGAAATGGAAATCTAGGGTTAGGGTTTGGCGAGAGGTTTAGAAGGATGAGGACGGGCTGTGTTCGGTCAGGTGCAAACAACAATCCTGACTCGAATCTATATTGCTGGGTTGGGTTTACTTATAATGGCTGCTTCTGCTTAGCATTTAAAAAAGCAGTACCAAATTTCGAGCAGCTTATCAAGAAATATGATTCAAATTTCAAAAAGCTAAAGTAGATAGGAATTGGCCATATCATTGTTTTAAGAAACGATGATATTAGAGCGGACATCCGGAAGGACCGGTAAGGTTCGAGTCCCTCAATTGTGTGTGTGTGTGTGAGATTTCAAAAAAAAAAAGAAAGGGACCGGAGATTGATTCGGCCAACGCACTAGGTAAGTTCAAATTGGTTCAACCAGTTGGTTAATCTAAGTAGTCCAAGTTTAATCTCTTGTGGACAATACTTTTTACAAAAATATCAGTTTCTAAAGAAATATTAGCTCAGTATTGAACCGGATTGAAAAAACTACCGGTCCACGGTTGAACCAGTCGGTCCGGTCCGATTTTTAAAACATTGGTCATATAGTATATTTATATAAATGGACATGTCAGAACTAATGTACAAAGACCATAAGATATTATAAGATATTACGATATACTTACATGTGATTCAGAGCATCTCAATCCTATTGTCTTATAATGTGTTGTGAGGCATTAGACAAAAGACGACATCTTTCCTAGATGGCAAGACTATATTCACAAAAAATAACGAAGTTTTTTTTAAAAAAAAAAAAAGGCAATCCAAAAGTATTGAGATACTTATTTTAACTTCCAAGATAAAATATTTAGATGCTTAGGCTCCGTTTGGATAGTCTTTTTTTTATATTTTTAGTTTAAATTAAAAAATCCAAGTAAATAGTGTTTGGCTCTTCCCATTCGTTTTCTTCTTCCCAATTTTTTTTTCCAAAACCCAGTGTTTAAACAATGTTTTCAGAGATGTGATAAAAGTTGATTTCCTAAAAATAAATCACACTCCTCGTTTCCCTCTCTCTCTCTCTTTCTCTCTCTCTCTCTCTCTCTCTCTCTCTCTCTCTCGGCTATGACGGCGATGAGAACGATGAGGCCCTCTCGATGAAGCACGATGCGTCGGACCTGACCTCCTCAATCACGCCGACGACCTCCACTAGGCCCTCTCGATGAGTCTGCTATTTTTCCGATTGTAAAACCCATAATTTTTTGGATTTTTAATAAACGGCTTTTTATAACGATTTTTGACTATTAATGGTAGATATGTATATTATTATTACATTTGTTATTTCTTTAAGCCCTTTCCATTAGCCCGCAACTTAAGCCCAATGGTCAAACCCATTAACATAACCCATCTCCTATCCAACCCGCTTCCTACCTAAACCCGTTGTCCATTCAACCCAAGATTCCCCGTTCTTCCGGATAACCGTGTGGACACCCTGACTTTCGTATCTGCAATCTTACGTGCAGAATCATAAACACCCCAGAAACTTCTCTCCCCTTCACAGAACATCAGAACCTCCATTTCTTTCTAAAAAAACCTTCACAAAATCGCTTCTCCCTCCACCTTCATCCCTCATCTACCAAATCGGAGCACACCCCGACGATCCCCGCCACTACCAAAATACACTCATTTAGCGACGGCTTTTTAGCGACGGAATTTTTTCGTCGGTATTAGCGACGGTTTCGTGGCCGCTCAGCGACTGATTTCCGACTACAAGCCTTTGCCATTTTTATTTTAATTTTAGGGGGAGGAAAGGTCGCACATTCGTCGCTAGACTGTCGGTGTTATAGCGACGGATTTACCTTCGTCGCTACACAGTCGATTATTTGGCAGAAATTGTGTAGGAAATTGGTGGGACATTTTTGCGACGACTTAGCGACGGAACTTCAGTCGGCACTTATCAAAAAAGGCGACTGATGGGCGACGGCTTATTACCAGTCGCTCGTCCGTCGCTATATGAACGTTCCAGACTTTAAATGGAACGGCGGGGGGAACTTTTCGCATTCCCCCCAAATTCACTCTCTCTCCTCTCTCTCTCTCTCTTTCTCTCTCTCTCTCTCGTCGGTGTCGGCTTCGGTGATCGGCGTCGGTGTCGTCGTCGGCGTCGGCATCCTCTCCTCTTTCTCTCCCGAAGGTAACCCCCTCTCTCTCTCTCTCTCGATATCTCTCTCTCTCTCTCTCTCTCTCTCTCGATCTCTCGCGGTGTCGTATAGGGGCTGGACGGCGTGCTTGGGGCTGGGCCGTCCGGGGCTTGGCGGCTGGCTTGGGTCGGGGGCTGGGCGATGGGCTTGGGGCGGAGGCGTCGGGGACTGGGCGGCGGGCTTGGGGCTGGGGCGTCGGGGGCTGGACGGCTTGCTTGGGTCGGGGTCTGGGCGGTGGGCTTGGGGCGGGGGCGTCGGGGTCTGGGAGGCGGGCTTGGGGTTGGGGCGTCGGGGGCTGGGCGGGGGCGTCGGGGTCTGGGAGGCGGGCTTGGGGTTGGGGCGTCGGGGGCTGGGCGGCTGGCTTGGGTCGGGGTCTGGACGGTGGGCTTGGGGCGGGGGCGTCGGGGTCTGGGAGGCGGGCTTGGGGTTGGGGCGTCGGGGGCTGGGCGGCTTGCTTGGGTCGGGGTCTGGGCGGTGGGCTTGGGGCGGGGGCGTCGGGGTCTGGGCGGTGGGCTTGGGGCGGGGGCGTCGGGGTCTGGGCGGTGGGCTTGGGGCGGCGGCGTCGGGGGCTGGGCGGCTGGCTTGGGTCGGGGGCTGGACGGTGGGCTTGGGACGGCGGCGTCGGGGGCTGGGCGGCTGGCTTGGGGCGGGGGCGTCGGGGGCTGGGCGGGTGGCTTGGGTCGGGGGCTGGGCGGTGGGCTTGGGGCGGCAGCGTCAGGCGTTGGGCGGCAGCGTCAGGCGCTGGGCGGCTGGCTTGGGGCGGGTGCGTCGGGGCTATTTGCAATCGACGCATACCCATAAGCACTCTTCATATATATATGCAACCGAACTACTGGGCGACGGGCTTGGGGCGGCGGGCTTTGGTCGGGGGCGGCGGGTGGCTTTGCTTCTCAAATTCATCTGAGTTTATATATTGGCTAAATAATGTGTTATCCATATTGGGTGTTCCATTAGTTTGGTGGTGTTTGGATTAGTAAATGTGAATATATATGGGGTTTGGATTCATGGTGTATATGTTCACTGTCTCAAGGACAGTGCGAGTTCTATCAGTTGTGTGCTTTTGTATAGATGTATATATCTATACATCTAGCTGTGATATATATATGTGTATGTGACAATCTCAGTTAGCGACGGACTAGTTACCGGTTAGCGACGGATATTTCTAGCTCCATTAATTGCATTAATCTACGGTACGACATGGTGACGGATATTCCCTGCAGCCATTCGACTGGCGAGGCAGAAACTATGTTGCCGTAGATAAAGTTGCCTGTCGTCCGACCCTCATCCCTCGGCAATGATGATACGACAACCTATCACTATATCTTATATAGTAGTAGATGATGTCTTAGTATTACATTAGTGAGTTCATCTTGATTCTGTTACGTACGTCCTTCAGATACTAGATACGATAAGGTTAACATATACTACACGATATGTATACAGAATATAGATGATTCACACTAATGTATGCTAGAATGAATCTTGGGTTGTGTTCTGAGCCATCCGTTCTCACACTTAAAACACATAGGAATTAGTAGTGTGAGAGCGCCGGAGAGAGTGAGAGCGCCGGAGGGGGGGAGGAGAGAGAGAGAGAGAGAGTAAAATGGTACAACATGGTGAAGTAGTACTGTATTTTGGCTCCAGTTCCAGCTCCATTTGAACTACAGTACGACATGGTGATCCGGACATAGTACCTGCAGCCATTCGACTGACGAGGCAGAAACTATGTAGCCGTAGATAAAGTTGACTGTCTTCCGACCCTCATCCCTCGGCAATGATGATACGACAACCTATCACTATATCTTATATAGTAGTAGATGATGTCTTTGTATTACATTATGTGAGTTCATCTTGATTCTGTTACGTTCTTCAGATACTAGATACGATAAGAACATATACTACACCATATGTACAGAACATAGATGATTCACACTAATATATGCTTGAATGAATCTTGGGTTGTCTTCTGAGCCATCCTTCTCACACTTGGCAAAAAATCGAATTTTTTATACTTTATCGGCTTTCGAAAATGTACTCAAATTACATGATGGTTCCTTTAGTTAGCTTGCTTATGTTACAATTATATTATTTGTGACTATCGATCTTACCAGATGGCACCCATGACCCGAGGAGCGGCACGTCGTTTGAGGAAAACAGTGAATGCTGAGGTGGCTCCTCCTACAGTTAAGGAGGAAGTGGCACCGGTTGCTAGTGAGACCGGGAGTTCTATTCATCCAGCACCGGTAGCTAGTGAGACCGAGAGGACTCTTCATGCAATCCTTGCAATGGACGACAGCTCTCCTCGTGCCAAAAATCTCGCTTTTTCGAGGTGGTTGCGTGAACGTATCACTGAGCGTTTGCGTGAGCAGCGTGGTTCTCATTAGCTATTAGTACTTATTTGTATTGGACTATTTGTATTGGGTTGTTTTTGTATTAGACTATTTGTATTGGACTACATATTGAGTTGTTTTTGTATTAGACTATTTGTACTGTCCTCCGACCCTCATCCCTCGGCAATGATGATACGACAACCAACAAGAGAGAATACTAGATCCATCTCAGTATGACGTATACTCTGAGAGATCACAATTACAAGAATGATATCAGTAGTGGGATTGAGTGCTGGAGGAGATATTATCAGAGTATACGTCCTACTCAGATGGGTCTCCTACCGTTACTAATTTTTTCTGACAGCATGGTGGATGTGCTCCGTCAACAGAATCTTGCTCCGAGCCAAAATTTTGCCCCAGAGCTCAAGTAGACATCCTTCGTGTAGAGCTCGAGTGAGAGGTTCCTGACAGCATGGTGGTCTCATTTGTCAAACTATTCGTGCTTATCCCACATTGGTTGTGGGACGAGCACGGATACTTTGACAAAGGAGACCACCATGCTGTCAGGAACCTCTCACTCGAGCTCTACACGAAGGATGTCCACTTGAGCTCCGGGGTAAAGTTTTGGCTCGGAGCCAGATTCTGTTGACGGAGCACATCCACCATGCTGTCAGAAAAAATTAGTAACGGTGAGAGACTCATCTGAGTAGGACGTATACTCTGATAATATCCCCTCCAGCACTCAATCCCACTACTGATATCATTCTTGTAAAGGTGATCTCTCAGAGTATACATCCTACTCAGATGGATCTCTCAGAGTATCCTCTCCGGTTGGTTGTGTTCTGAGCCATCCATCTCAGGAATTTGATTCTGTATTTTGGTTTCTGTATTTTGGCTCCAGCTCCATTTGCATTTGATCTACGGTATGACATGGTGATCAGGACATAGTCCCTGCAGCCATTCGACTGGCGAGACAGAAACTATGTAGCCATAGATAAAGTTGACTGTCTTCCGACCCTCATCCCTCGGCAATGATGATACGACAACCTATCACTATATCTTATATAGTAGTAGATGATGTCTTAGTATTACATTAGTGAGTTCATCTTGATTCTGTTACGTTCTTCAGATACTAGATACGATAAGAACATATACTACACCATATGTACAGAACATAGATGATTCACACTAATGTATGTTTGAATGAATCTTGGGTTGTCTTCTGAGCCATCCGTTCTCACACTTGAAGATAAATCGAATTATAACGACGGATATTAGGTTACTCTTCAGGATAATTGATGTCTATTTTATATTAATTTGGTTTGGTCTATATGATTCTTGGATAATTGGCGTGCATTAAATTCGTATGTGCATATTTGGTCTATGTGATTCTTGGATAATTGGTGTGCATTATATATTGGTTTGGTTTATGCATATTTTTGTGAACAGGGAAAGTGCTCCATTTGCATTAGTCTACGGTACGACATGGTGATCAGGACATAGTCCCTGCAGCCATTCGACTGGCGAGGCAGAAACTATGTAGCCGTAGATAAAGTTGCCTGTCCTCCGACCCTCATCCCTCGGCAATGATGATACGACAACCTATCACTATATCTTATATAGTAGTAGATGATGTCTTAGTATTACATTAGTGAGTTCATCTTGATTTTGTTACGTCCTTCAGATACTATATACGATAAGAACATAGATGATTCACACTAATGTATGCTAGAATGAATCTTGGCTTGTGTTCTGAGCCATCCGTTCTGATCAAGCATCTTCCTTCTCCTCTCCTCCACCATGGCTCTGAACTAATCTGCTCCTCCCTATTTCCCTTCTTTTATTTGACTCTCTCAGCCACATATGATATCCAGCTCAAGTGTAGAGTCGGGGGAGAAGAAGTGGACAGGAAGAGGAGGGGGAAGCAGCACAGCCGGCGGCATGACCCGGAGGAAGTACATAGGTTTTCCTACGGCTGTTGAAGAAAACCTCTGTACTTCCTCCGGGTCATGCTGCCGGCTGTGCTGCTTCCCCCTCCTCTTCCTGCCCACTTCTTCTCCCCCGACTCTACACTTGAGCTGGATGTCATATGTGGCTGAGGGAGTCAAATAAAAAGAAGGGAAGTAGGGAGAAGCAGATTGGTTCAGAGCCATGGTGGAGGAGAGGAGAAGGAAGATGCTTGATCAGAACGGATGGCTCAGAACACAAGCCAAGATTCATTCTAGCATACATTAGTGTGAATCATCTATGTTCTTATCGTATATAGTATCTGAAGGACGTAAGAGAATCAAGATGAACTCACTAATGTATGCTAGAATGAATCTTGGGTTGTGTTCTGAGCCATTCGTTCTGATACTTGGCAATTAAGTCATTCGACTGGTGAGGCAGCAACTATAAGGCTACTTGCATGTTCTTCCAACTTTAAATTACAAGATTACTACATTTGGTTACATAAATCACTAACCTCATCGCGGCCAATGTTTACAGTCTTGGTCTCAACTGTCTTTGATTCTATGATCCTATGCTTTCGAAAAATAGACAACGCAGACTCCATGGAATAGAATGGCCTTACATGCAAATCGTCTGTGATTATGTATCTTTTCTCTCCTTTCACAAACACGCCATCCTTGTTGCCTCCATGCAACCCCCTCCCACGCAATATCCTCATCCATTGCCTTACCACAGGGACATCGAGCGCCAATAACCGAACTATACAGACGGTGAGTCTTGGTGTAGCACTCAAATGTGGGGTATCCGTAAATTCGTCGAGGTTTTAAATTATCGACATTGAGTTTTAAACCCTCACGTAGCCTTTCTGCTTCACTTCTAGGGTCGAGCAGCATCTTCTTGCAAGCTTCGGTCTCCAGATACTTAGTGTCAAGATTCTGGACGCTTTCGTAGAGAATGTCAACGCATCCTAGCGTCAATTTTCTGCCGAGTAAATTGACGCTAGGATGCGTTGACATGCTCTACGAAAGCGTCCAGAATCTTGACATTAAGTATCTGGAGACCGAAGCTTGCAAGAAGATGCTGTTCGACCCTAGAAGTGAAGCAGAAAGGCTACGTGAGGGTTTAAAACTCAATTTCGATGATTTAAAACCTCGGCGAATTTACGGGTGCCCCATATTTGAGTGCTACACCAAGACTCACCGTGATGAGGTTAGTGATTTATTTAACCTAAGACATGGGATCATAGAATCGAAGACAGTTGAGACCAAGACTGTAAACATTATGTGAGTTCATCTTGATTCTGTTACATCCTTCAGATACTTGATACGATAAGAACATATACTACACTATATGTACAGAACGTAGATGATTCACACTAATGTATGCTAGAATGAATTTTGGGTTGTGTTCTGAGCTATTCGTTCCCATACTTGGCAATTAAGCATGTGAAATAGAACTGATTATGTTTAGTTTGTCTTACGATACAGATTTTCACATCCAAATTGAAATGGATCGTTACTTCGTTGTTCGTACATGGATGTACTAGCGGATCAACCTCCTGGACCGTAGGTACTTATAAGTATTGACCGTGTCGGATTAGTATCGATCTATCATTTTGGTATGGACCGTATCGGTTGGTATTGGTCTTAGCGAATTGGTATCGTCCTATCCGATATGTATCGGCCGTATAGCCATTAAGTCATATTGGCCTTATCGATTTGGTATCGGTCATATCCGATAGGTATCGGCCGTGTTGGATTAGTATAGACTATTTCGGATTAGTATCGTGGAAGGTTTAGTAACAACTGTACTTGGATTTCTCTCTTCTAGAGCTAGATTACCATTGCAAGAGAGTCACGAGAGCGTAGATGGCCAGTTACAGAACATACATACTTCCTTTTCAATCTCGCTTTTCCTGATGGAAAAGGAAGTATGTATGTTACTGTAACTGGCCAATCACGATCTGGTGATTCTCTTGCAATGGTATTCTAGCTCGAGAAGAGAGAAATCCAAGTACAGTTGTTACTAAACCTTCCACGATACTAATCCGAAATAGTCTATACTAATCCAACACGGCCGATACCTATCGGATATGACCGATACCAAATCGATAAGACCAATATGAATCCTAGCTATTCGGCCGATACATGTACATATCGGATATAGGACGATACCAATTTGTTAAGGCCAATACCAATATGATACGTCATATACCAAACCGATAGACCGATACTAATCTGATACACTAGATACTAAGTACATCTGGCCTATACCAGCGGATCCACAAATTACTGCACGATAGGCCCAACGACTCCAGTTACATCCGGTTATTGGTGAGTACATGATTACATAATAATTCTGTTAGTCTTGTGATACAGATTTTTACTCTCTCATGCTACCAACGTCACAACTTTTCCAGTGCTGCTCCCTCTAATGATGATGAACGCAAAAAACCAACGTCACAACTTTTATAACTTGAGTAAATTTCTTTACCCTATATGAAAATTTCTGTTGTCAGAAAGATGGCTCCTAGGACTCGTCGAGGTGGTGCTGCTAGTCGAGGAAGGGGTCGAGGCAAGAAACCCTTGGAGGTCGACACGGAGGAAGTCTCCGTCGTCAAACAAGAGCCGGTGACTGTTAAGGAGAAGGTGTTACCAAAGGTCAAGGTCAAGGAAGAACCGATGACCATCAGGGAAGAGATTGCTCCCAAGCTTGAAGCTAAGGAGGAGCCACCGTCAGAGAGTAGTAGCATCGGGACCGACCCTCCTATCCCTACAGAAGATCTCAACCAGATTGAGCCTTCGTATGCAAAGTAGCTGATAGAATGGTACATGCCTCAACGCAACTATCATCCCTGGCTGTGAGGATTCATCGTCTGACTTGTGGTCTTTGTTGAGGCCAAAGTCGATTTTCCTATGTGTTTTGGAATATTTGTGAAAATTTTGGAATATTTGTGCTATGATCGGTCGTCAGGATTGGATATTAGGTTACTGTAACTGGCTAACTCTTTCCTATGTGCTTTGGAATATTTGTGAAAAATTTGGAATATTTGTGCTATGATCGGTCGTCAGGATTGGATATTAGGTTACTGTAACTGGCCAACTCTTTCCTATGTGCTTTGGAATATTTGTGAAAAATTTGGAATATTTGTGCAATGATCGGATTATAACGATGGATATTAGGTTACTCTTTCGGATAATTGATGTCTATTTTATATTAATTTGGTTTGGTCTATATGATTCTTGGATAATTGGTGTGCATTAAATTCGTATGTGCATATTTGGTCTATGTGATTCTTGGATAATTGGTGTGCATAATATATTTTGTCTATGTGATTGTTGGATAATTGGTGTGCATTATATATTGGTTTGGTTTATGCAAATTTTTGCGAACAACTAAAAAGCTGTAATTTTTTTCAAAATATTCTCAGTTAGCGACGGACTTGTGACCGTTTTGCGACGGATATCACCAGTTTTCGACAACTTTTCGACGGTTATGCCGTCGCTGACTAGATATTTGAAAATTTTTTCCAGTTGGCGACGGATGGTCGACGGACTATCCGTCGGCATGATATATTGTTCGACGGAATAGCGACGACCTATCCGTCCCCGTGTTATGGAAATAACAAGAATTTCCAGAACAAGGTCGACGGTTAATCCGTCGCTATTCGGTCGATATATTTCGACGGCAAAGCGACGACTTATCCGTCGCCAAGTTGCTGGAAATGACATGAATTTCCAGGAGCTGGTCGACGGCATTTCCGTCAGAAAACCGTCGCTAATCTGTCACTTGATATCGACGGTATCGACGGATTAGCGACGGAATGATACGATCTGATACGCTTTTGCGACGGTTTACCGACGGAAATTTACGTCGGTATTGTCTACACAGTTCAGTACTTAAAAGCTGAAGTGGACGACAGTCCGTCGGAAATGCGTCGCTAATGCTTCGTATTGTGACGTCGATTATCCGTCGCTATTCCGTCATGTGACGACAACTTAGCGACGGAAGGTTATTAGCGACGAGCTGATTGCCGACGGATTTTTTTGGCCAATATCCGTCGGCAATCGGTCGCTAATAGTAATTACCGTCGTCTTAGCGACGGATGTGGCCGTCGCTAAATCGATAAATTTTGGTAGTGCGCAATGCCCCGGACAATCCAACATCCCTCGCGGGGTATTTCTGAGAAGCGTCGTCGTCCGCCAACCGCCTCCCGGCCACATCCAGCCGCACTCCGGCCGCCGACCCCGTGCGCTAGCTAGCGTCTGCGGCTACCCGCCTGCCGTCGGCCTGCCTCCGCGCGCGCAACAGCGTGCGTCCGCCCTGGCGCGCCTTCCGGCCCGCCCCCGCGTGCCAGCGTGCCTTCCAGGCTGTGAAACCCGTAATTTTTAATTAATTAATTTAGTGTACTTTTATTTATTATAATTAGATTAAAATTATTATTTCTGGAATTTTTTTGTTTGGTCAAACCCGTAAAAATTTTGGTTAATTTATTTGAATAATTTTATTAGTTAAATTATTATTATAATCATTATTAATTGTTAATTTAGGAAAATAGTATTTTTAGAAAAATTAATAACTCATTGAATTTTATTTTGGCCTGACCCGTCCCGAACCTGTCCTGAACCCATTTCGAATTATTTTCGAAACCGAACCCAATTCCGGTTTCCGAAACCATCCTTAAGTATTATAGGATATATTCATATATTATATTTTTAAAAACAAAAGAATTCTTTTCATTTAAATCTCTTCACACCCTTTCTTTCTCTTTTATATTTTATCCATTGAGCAGAGGAAAGGAAACCTTCCCTCTCCCAAACGTGCGCGAGCAAGCCGATTTCCTCGGCTTCCACAACCGGCCACCCCGACTCTTCATTTCCTTCCCGTTACCGCGCCTCCTTCTTCCCCTATTTAAAATCCCTCTCTTCATCTCTCTCCAGAACCCACTCCATTTTCCCCACAAAAAAAAATTCCTCCTCCTAGCCCTAGCCGCCGGCTTCCACCGATCCCAGCAAACCCTCGCCTGAGCCACGCCCCGACGGTCGAGCTCCACCACCGGAGTCACGAGCCCTGCCTCCAGCAGTTTTCCGCCGTTCCCGCAGCCAGCGCACCCTCCTCCCGAGCGCCTACCTGCCGCGGCCACCCAGGCCGACCCCATCCGGCGAACCGATCCCCGCCGCCGATCTCGACCACCCAGGCGCAGCCCGGCGACCCCGCAGCCCGCTGCCCCGCATGCCCGTGCTCCACCACCGCAGAACCCGAGCCGATCCGTGGCCGTCCGTGCCCGGTCCAGCACCTCCCCGTGCCCTGGCTTGCTGTCCAGCGCTTCCGCACGTGGATTTGGCGCTGTCCGATCTGCTGTCCAGTGCTTCCCGTTCCGCGTTCTACTGTTCGGCTCCTTCGCGGACTACGTTTCAGTCCCCAAGTTATTCCGCGGCTCACCGACCAACGGATATTGGGTAATTCCTGTTAATCAGAGTAGTTCGTCCCTCCCGTGTCGAGTCTGTGATGATTTCGGTCCCCGATCCCGCAACGGAAATCGGTTAGGAATGCGTTGTCGGCTTCTCGGGAATTTTCGAGTTAGTTTCGGATTAGCTCTGTGATTTTTCTCGGTTTAAATCTGTAACTTTGCTTTAGTTTTGGTTCTGAGAATTTATGAGAATGTTGGTTCTATGATTTTCGAGTTTCCGAGTAATTTCGGTTTTCCGAATATCCTTCGGAAACGTGCTGTGGTTATATATTTTCCAGGTCGATCGATAATATTTTTGGGTTTAATTGGTGGAATGAATTCATGGGTTATTTCTCTGATTTGGGATATTATATATTTGTGTTTTATTGGCACAATTTCCCAGTTTTGGGTTATCCTAAATATAGAGGAGGTACTGTCCAAATTTTTATAAAAATTATATAAATGGATTTCAAATCGGTTTTCGAAAATATTTATAAATCGGATTTTTGGGCGACGACCGTACCGGTCCATGGGCCCTAGCTAAATGCAAACGAAACCGGGAGTTCCGGACGTTGAGGCATTAGCTATTTTATGACTATTGGACCAAAGTCTGAGACTCGAAATTAATTTAATTTAATTACTAGTTTTATTTTGTGATTAATTTGTAGGATAATTTTTATAGCTAACTAACCTTTTCTCTTATTTTAATTTATGTAAAAAGGTCTGTAAGGGCATAAGCTCATCTTTCCTATTTTTCTCTATGGCAATGTATTTGTGTAGCGTAGTTTTTCTTTATGTTCTGAGTTATTATTTTGGCTTTAAACGCATAGATTATTAAAATGAGTATTTATTTTAATATAAAAAATTAATAAGGTTTTCTCACAGTAAATAAATTGGTAAAATTACAAGTTTGTTATTAAACAAATTCATGTTCTTCTCATTTTTAAGAAGGATGTAGTTTTATTATATAATTATAAAATACCAAGTTTTGCCAATAAACTGATAAATACAAAGTTTTTTCGAAATTAAATATAAAGTGATCTTTCTTGCATAATTAAATATAAACGTACTAGGTAATCGAGTTTTGTTTGTGTTAGTATAATAAAGATTAAAAATTGACTAGGACAAATTTAGAGATTGTAAGTAGCACATCTAGCATGACAACTTTTGAAATTTAAGGCAGACTTCTCGATTGTAGGATTTCGAGAGAAAAGTCTGAATCTCGGAGTCATCTTTTCCAATCCAGTCAAACCAAGGCAAGTATAATTTGTGTTAGTTTACCAATTATTTAGTAATCGTTTTATTGCAAGTTTAGACCACGATGCAACACGGAACTCTCTCTGAGAGCATTGACTGATTGACTGTTGGGTACTGGAGGAGTAGTGTAATTAGTATGACCACATCCAAAGTAGTATACTGACTGTGTTAGCTTACCCCTCATACACACGGGGATAAATCATATCGTATCAATAGGATACAACTGTACAACCCAATCCGGTCATATTCATTGCCTATTCACATCACAATTTTTAACTACTGGAAAACCATTTATTTCAAATTGTTTAAAAGTACATAACTCTATTATTATTTAAATTGTTGAATTATCATGAATTGTACTTTGCTCCCTCCTGACTGGAGACCAACATTTTTAGGTGATTGCGTCATCGAGGATCTGATGTCTAACTCTGGTCTCGAAGAACTTGGAACCCCAGAATCTTAAGAGTTGGATTAGTATTTATTTTTCTTTTGGAAACAAGTGTAATAATTGAATGTTGTATTAATGTTCGTTGTATTTCAGGCTTTTCAAATTGAATAAAATGTTTTTATTTTTCGTTAGAATTTTATCTGCATGTGTTTCACTGCTTGATACAGCTTACTGCCGCCGTCTCAACAACGGTGCAGGCTGGGCATGATCCGATTCGACCCAAGAAATTGGGACCGGTCGTGACACAGGCCGCGCGTCAACGTTGTTCCGTCCACGTGCGCACGCCGCCCCACGCGTCCCGTGCGTGTGCGTCCGTGTTTCGTCGCCTTTGCACGACCCGAGTCCGAGGCCTCCCCTCGGTACTCCGTCAGCAGCCTTTCGGTAAGTCCCTGACCTTTATGTGTAATTTACAGAATGTGAAACCCGTTCCTGTTCCGACAGAATTGACAGAATAAAGCTCTGTCAATTCCGGGATAGCTAGTTTCTTAATATGGACCTTATGTTTGTAATAGAATTTAATAATTAATTAATGTGACGGTTAGATTATTATTAGTAATAATGACGTATTATAAATTGTTATATTAATTTGTAAGCTATTAGATTTAATGGTTAACTAAGTGTTTAATTACGATTATCGTAGAAATCACATTATTTAGCGTTAAAAGTAATAATATTATTGCCATTAGTTTTACGTCAATAAAATGTTAAGTTAGTTTCAAAATAGTTTCATATCAAAGTTTATTATTAATATAGGAAATAGTGTTTTTAAGCCAAAAATCCATTTAGTTACTATTTTGGATAAAATATTATTTATCTTCCAAAAATATTTTTATTACCAAAAAGAATTTTTAGGTAATAAATGTCAGTTATTTCTCCGTAGAAAATCTTTAAGTTATTCATATAATTAAATGATTTCTTATTAATTATTAATATAAAATATTTTCATAATAAAATCGTTAAATTATTTAGTAAGCTTTTATTGTATTAAAAATAAAGTTTTAGACGATATTTAATAAGAGTCTTAAATATGTTTCTAAAAATCTTAGGTTTTACTAAATAAATGATTCTCATAATTTTACTATTAAAATGGTTTTTCTTATTATTTTAAAAATATCTATTAAAATATTTCGTTTAGTTTATGTAAATAAAATACTATTTAATTTCAAAGTATTTTAAAGTATTTTATATAAGTAATTATAATTATAATATTAGTCTACGAAAACCATTATTATTTACTAATAAATAAAATATATTATTTCTCGCATCATTATAAAGGTAGTAGTTTTACTAGAAAAACGTTTTTACCAAATATTATTATATGTGGATTTAAAGTATTAAATAATTATAGCTTTATTTTCCTAAAAATATTTTTATAACTAAACTATTGTTTATTTTAATTACTGGCGTTATTAGTTAAACCCTTGGATTGATTTCTAAAACAGAGTATTAAAATTAATATAGGTTCAAGTCCCGGACCTTAGCCCGAATACTTTCCTGTCGTCACCTACAGTACCGGGAACACCAAGGCAAGTTTCATACTATTCATGTTCGCATTTTATTTAATAATTAAATGTACTGCATCAATAGGACTATATATATCAACACTGATTCACGGGGTCCTTTTCGGACTCCAAATTGATTGCTTGATTGACTCATTGACTCGGAAATTGGGGGAGTAGTATAGCAACTGTGACCAAAGCCATGTTACTAATATTGCCTCTCTCGCGCTAACCCCTAATGCATAGGGGGTTGAGCCGTATCGTATACTAGCATTTGGCCAAAATGTTAGTATACACATTGAATCTACCAACCGGCCACAGATCTGCTATACGCTCAAATCACTAATGAATCATTATAGATTGCATCATTATAGTTCTTGAGATTTTACTGCCCTGTTGTCTTCTTTATTATTATCTAGAAAAATATAATAATGCTTTTAAACTGCCCTTGCATCATTTATTATTATTTGGAATGCTGGATATGGATATATGTTCTTGCTTCCCTCACGACTGGAGACCAATATTTTAGGTGATTGCGAAGATGAGGAGCTCGCCTTTAGTTCCTACTACGGACCTGATCCGAGTTACGAGGAGGTAGGCGAACCTGACCAGGGAGCCCAGGATTTCTAGTTATGTCGTTTCTTAGTTTTTCTATTCTCAAGATGTAATAAAGAACAGTTGTAATAACTAAATGTTTCACTTGCTTGCGTGTTTGTTTCATCTAGATATTTAGCTTAATTACAAAGTTTAAATAAACACTACAAGAAAAACACCTTTTTATAACGAGTAAAAACCGTCATATATGACATTTTATAACATTTTTTTGTAAGCTCACAACCGTCATGAAAACCAGTATTATAAATGTTTACTAAAACCGTTATAAATGATGTCATCTTATATGACACTTATTTCTTGAAAACGTCATAAATAATACAACTATATATAACACTAAATTTCCAAGCGATATATAACATATCTATTTAGAAGCGTTATAAATAGGACATATATACATAACACTTTTTAACTTGTTCTAGTATTCACACACATATATATCACCTGTCAAAGCTTATAACTCAATGCGTTATAAAAAGCAATACTCAATACTGCACAAATTTAAAACATTCATTTTAAACCAGATACAATAAATTATTTCAATATAAATTTAACAAACGCTTACAATATTCTTTTAGAATTAAAAATAGATTTAATTTCGTACAAAAAGTACATATATACCACCATCTTAATTACATCTTTTCCAAATAGATATACAAATACATATATTTACATTCATTAGTAAGTGGCACCCTCAAAACTGTTCTTCCTTTGGCTTCAACTTTCATCTGGCGCCCTCAAAACTGTCGACATCAACTTCAAAACTATTAACAACACACCCTCAAAAACTGTCAAGCAAAATCCTGAAAAATAAATTAAACATCAAACAACCATGAGATATGACTAGTTATAGCAAAAAATAGATAAACTCGGCTTCATACCTTCCTATAAGTATCGATACATTTATTCAGAAACCAGTGCATGTTTTACCGTGTCCATGATACTCATAAACCAGTGCCATATTATACCAGGATACTCAGAAACCACCTGTAAGCAACAATAGAAGCCATTAAATTATGAATTAAGAATAACAAAACAATTATATCATATAGGATTGTAATAGAATCACATCTTTATAGATATATAAGAAAATTTTATATAGATCAAAGGAGAAATGTCAATCTAAATGACAAGAATATTTCCAAAAATAGCGTTGCTGGAATGAGAATGCTCGGGTGTACCAGTGGCAATACAAGACAGGATATGGATGAATGTGTTTGATGTGAAGTCGAATGTGGTGCCAAATAAGGATAAGATGAGAGAGAACCATCTAAGATGCAATAAAGACTATTAGATAGTCCAATAAGGACGACTGATCGTAGTTAAATGTGTTGCCAGATAAGGATAGATCATAGACCTAACCAAACATGGATTGAGGATATGAAAAAGACAACTTTTGTATGAAAAAAGAACATTTGCTAATGCTAGAGGGATGTCACTTAACACAAAGAAAATGATCACAGCCTAACCCACAAATTCAGGATGAAGACTTTCTCGTTGCATTTGGTGGTGAATCTGACGATGGTGTTGTCATTTAAGACTTGTAAATCATTGTAATACACACAAGGCTGTTATGTCATGATTTGCTCAAATAACACCATAATTGTAGTCAAGATCATGTTCCACTCGAGCATCAATAAATATATCAATTGAAAATCTCCATAATACCACATGTCATATCTGATCAATCATGCATGTGTTACTCTCTAAATCATGAAACCTATAACCACCTGAAAAGCACATTGATGATGTACCATAAACAAAACAATGTCTAATCCATACATAACTAATCAATGAAGTGATTTACAAATTTTAAACAAAAATGGAATTTTCTTATCAAATGAATTACGAAAAAGCAGAATATGAAGTAAATCGAAGTGATAGATAAAATGGCAACTTAGCTAATAGCTGAAGACTCTAAGGAAGATAGCTTATATTATTCAACATGGCTAAGAAACCTGATGGTTCCTCCTACAAACACCTGATTACAGAAGTGGTAGAGCAGAAGCAAAGTACAGGGAAGCAAATTCTGTATTAAAAATATTCCAATAGCATCTAATGGTTCAACCTGACGGAGGCTTTGCAATAAAAAAAGACATGTTACTACAGTATGATCTCTCGAAACAATAACAACGCAACAGCATATCCTCAAAGCATGACCGTGCAAATCATGAGACCCATGTCAATACTCGCTGGTATATACTTACAGAATGTCCACTAAACAGATGCTAACAAATTTAGTTGACTGTAATAGGCAATTTATGTCCTCTAAAAATAGGACTTGGCAACAACTTTTTAGAAACAATGGAAAGGAATCCTATAAACAAAATAATCTGAATAAAGTATAGTACGATAATACATTAAAAATTACAAAATAATAATAATATACTAATTTAACTACCAACGAGAGAAGTAGCTGAACAATCCAAAAGCATGATAATGTAACCCCTTGAGGATTAGGAAATCCACTTACAGGGAGGAGGAGGAACCAACCCAACTATATATAACTTACAAAATTTGAATGCACATAAAAATCTCAAATAGAGGGAATAAAGGCTAATCTACAAAGGTTCTCCAACTTAATGAAGCACATAGAATATGTATCATAAAGCAACAATCAATAAGAGTGAAGCAAGATGTTACTCTGAGCATGGTTTGCCTGATTCTGATGGCTGTTGCACATCCTCGATTATATTCTTCATAGTATTGGTCATGTTTCTCAGGCAGAGGTGACACATTCAAGTCCATAAAGATGATTCAAACAATCCAACAGGCCAGGGAATAGTTCTTAAATGATGCTACCAACGAAACATAAGGTACCTGAAAGTTTGGAGTCAAATTTATATAAATACGACGGTACGGAACACTCTTAAGGTGCCATGGAAAACGAGTAAGAATAGCACTAACAAGTCGCACGGCATCACACATTTTCTAATAGATGCTACATAAACAACACTATCCATGGAAGAACATGGACAACATGCCCAAAGCTTATGTTGTACGGATACCATAACATTGCATGGTCGTAGATGTCAGGTCTATCTATCAGATTCCAAGGTAAGACAACAATACTTTTCACAATCTCCCTCTTTAATAGTCCTCGATATCCGACATCTGACATTTCAAAACCCAATCCCAAATGAACCAGGCATCCGAAATCTACAACCTTGCTTTATTGACAGAGCAATGCTCAACTAGCACCAAGATTGGCATGTCTGTATATATTTTGGCACATGTGCCAAACGTGCACGTGTCACCAGGGACGAATCTACATGGAAGGTTGTGAGGGCGCAAGCCCCCATTATACCATAAAAAAGTGAAATTGATGCAAGGTGCAGATAAGTTGCTACATACCTTAAGCCTCATAATTGCATCCACTACTAATTTAGCAAATTGCTCTGTACCCTAGGAGAGAATTTTGAACTCAAAGTTGTCCTTGCATTCTTCATCAAGTCCGACTTGAATTTCTCTGCATTATACAGTCATGCATAAAATGCATCAAAATTTGGGAAAATAAGCAATATGGAGAAGTGCCTGATGAAATAAAGAGGTATCTGAATAAAAACTCTAATGTTAAGTCCAAAACTTCTGTTTATGGCAAACTTACAGAAGCTTTCCACATCCCACAAAAATTTTGTAAACGGAACTTATCATGTAACTACTGACTAATTTATGGCAAACTCAGGTTAAAATCGTGCATCCCTTCTCTTGCAAAAAAAATACTAATTGAACAGGTTAAAAAAATTACTCGGAGAAAGGGACAAAACAGTTGAATTGTGTTTCAACTTGCAATCAAATATAAAGACTCCTAAAGATATCACCAACTTTAGAGAACCTTGGCTAATGCATGCCCAATATTATTAGTCCAAAGCAACGGGATTCTTCATGTTCAGTAGGAAATTAGAATGGATGTGGTTGCGGATTGGAACTCAAAGGGGGGGGGGGGGGGGGGGGGGGGGGGGGGGGGGAGACATTCATGGAAGCTTACTAAAAAAGAACCAACAAAAGAAGAAAAGAAACCAGGGTGACAATATGAGGAAGTACAGGGCTAACTACACACAATCCAAATATCCAAATGAATATTTTTCATAATGAGATATGAAGCTTGTAGAAATTAATAATACATTCATTCCAGCAATTGACTATACAATACTATAGGGCATGTTCTGCTTTGCACTGCAATGTAGATAAACTTGTTGATAACAAACGTTACATCTAAAAGCATTTGCTTTGATTCACCACTACAAAATAATTGCTCATGTTTTTCTTTGGGTAAGGGTAAAGATAAACCTGAAACACATAAAATTGGTTTCAATTCACCACCATAAAATAATTGCATGTAAGGAGCTTGCTCGCACCTGAACGAATTACCTAATGATACCAACACATAAGTTTACCACCACTCTATGCCGAAAGCATTGAATGAAGTCACCTCAGAATGTAGTTACTACTATCGAACCTTCTTAAGATCTTACCACCACTCTGTGTGCAATGATAAAACCTAAAGGTTTCCTGATGCAGAGGGCGAAAGTGCACCAGAAGAGGCTCCATCTCAAAGAAGAGGTGAGACTGGAGGATTGTGCTTTTTGTCCTAATGATCACTGCATCACCAACTATGTGAATCTTTGAATAGTTGAAGATGTAGATAGCAGAGTTGCAAGCGATTCTCAAGAAAGAGCAGAACCTGAACCGGATTCTACAATGCTTGATGCATGGGCCGACTGTTTGTCATTCGTGCCTTCCGTCATCATTATCCAGGTATTTATGAAAATCATGCTTCTGCGAAATATATGTTAATGGAAAATCAAATTTGTGAAAGTTTTTCGTTACTTCCAATTCCTACTTCATAATTAAATATTTTCTTTTTTAAAAGAACCAAGGTATTCAGTAAACTTGTTACTTGCCTAACTGTATCAGCCTCAAAACTGCGGGTTTGTATCAGTGACAATATGTAATCTATTTGCACCATTTTCTTTCTTAAGGAATGAATTTACTATATATATAGTATATTCATGTACAGTTCAAAGGAAACATTTATGTGTTGGGAACTCTGCTCAGTCCTACATACATTCATAAGTCAGAAAATGGATATAAAAGGTAACAACATTTAAGTTCACTCACAAGTCAGAAAATGGATATAAAAGAATTGAAAATTTTAAGTTAACTGGCTTAAGTTCGCTCCTTAGAAATGTTTGGTCTGAAACATTTGACATACCTGGGCCTAAGTATGAACTTATTTGAAGGAATTCCTTGGCTCCATCCAGAAATTAAGGTACCTTAACCTCTATGTCCCTGGCTTTACATGGATGGTCTCACAACAGAGATGCCAACTCTGACAGCAGCACGAGAAGCTTCCATTGTCAGCAGTCCTTATGAAATGATATTACTAATTCAAAGTAGACCCATGGAGTTTTGGAACAAACAAAAGAACAAAAGTAAAAATCACTCACCAACTAGTGTCAAGACAAAAAGGTTGAGCAATGAGAGGCAACTCAAGAGAAAAAATAATTAAGCATGCAAAGGATATCAGACTATCAACTACTATCAACTGTACTATATGCTACTTATTCTATGTAAAATCCATATTTATGTTAGAAATATAAAATAGTACGTAAAAGTTCGGATCCCCAAGGATGGCTTGTACGAAGCGTGTGTCGATCATACTCGAAAAAGAAGTCTCTAATTCACTGATTGGGAGGAAATAAAGTAGAACATAATCTTAGCTGAAGCTTGAAGACAGTTTTTCCATTCCAAATAATCCAATCTCTCCTAAAATTTCAAACACTGCAGTGTATGTTCATGTGTAGAATGTTTCCTAACTGCAGGAAACTGCTACATATCAACAGAGTATGTTGCATAGATTGCAGCAGTGAGCAAACTGCATAGACTGCAGTAGACAGTTTATGTGTGCAGGCAGTCATTTGTAGAAAGCTCAAGTAAATTTCTTACAGGAATATCATTTACAAATAGGGAATATCCAGTGTACTAGCGGGATCAAGAGTGTATACGTGTTAGATGTTAATGTGCAAAATAGAAGTATATTTACTATGTGTGTATGTGCCTGTGCTAGATAGCAATGCACACAAATGTGCAGCACCTGGACTAGTAGGAAAATTATAGGATAAATTGTCAGGTATTAGAAAATGGGCTTTTACCTGTGTATGCAAAACAATAGCTGTAGTAGCCGTAGTGCAATACACTGCCCAGGAGTGATGCAATCCAGAATATTGCTTGCCTTTATGTGCAGGACGTGAGGAGCAGTAAACTGCATACTGTCTAGTGTAGGTGCAGGGAGTCGAAAAGGGAGACTGCAGGATACATGTGTGATGCACACGGGGTAAATGGATGTGCATAAATCTATGCAATTAGAGGGAGACCTGTAGGTGTCTATATGTGGGATAAGCCGCAGTGGCAAGGGTAGGCAGAAGTAGCTCGAGCAGAGCTAGCAGTTGCAGTAGCAACATTAGAGGATAGGTATGTTAGTATTGCCAAGTATGAACTCAGTATGTACTATTTCTGTATCCTATAATCTCTCAAAGAAAAATAAAATAGCTCTTGCATTAAGCATATTTGTATAGTATGCCATACCTGAAATGGGTAAGAAGGTGGTGAAGGAATATAGAGTTATCAAGTCGGGCGAGCTCATAGCCAGGACATGATCTTGGTTCCCACCAAAAAGTAAATATGCCATTACCATTTCCCTTCTGCATATTTAAATACTAGATTCATTGATATAGTTAATTGCAAATAAGAAAATAATGTTTAAGAAAACTTTAGCTGCCATATCCTATATTAATGGTGTGAGCATTTGTGAAATTCTCAGGATCAAGGTGCACAGCTCGAAATGAAGCAAACACCTTGTACCCTTTCGGTATCGTGTACCCTGATAAAGTCATATTTAAGAGTTGATATCTATGGAATGTGCTTCCGATTGAGAGTTTACTAATAAAATTATTCTATGTAACATGCATGTTCCTAATGTTTTATTTTCTATAATTGCATATTGCTATTGGAATCATTTAACCAATCAAAGATAATTTAGGTGAAGAATGAAGACCTTTAAAATGGACGTTTGTTTGCTCGTCTAAACAGTACTACACATAACGTTTGCCACTTGAAGTGTCTCATTGATTACATGTGCCATCAAGCATAATTAATTAGACATAAGAGGTATACATTTCACTGATGCTACAACTAAATTACTTACAGGACAAACAAGTATCAGTTTGTAGCATGCATGTAAAACTTACCCAATGGGCGAAGGGCATGGACTTGTAATCACTCCACTCCATGGACTCTTGCTTCTTCCCGGCTCTTATACCACACCATATTCCTCCTGTACGTAGTTGAATGATATAAACAACGAACGACAACAGGTTGATCAATCAATATCTACCAAATACAACAGTATCACAGTGCATTAGAACTAGTGATCCTCGATCCTAATTAATCTAACTAGTGCTATAAAATCGAGATTTGATCAGATCACCTTTTGGTGTGCAACTTGCATCCTGTAAACTAATATGTAGCTGCATAGGCCTACTAAGTGCTCTGTACTGAGTCATATATATTGCTGCATAGGCCTAAAGTGACCCCATGAGAAGTCCCTACATGTTTATGCTTCAATATATAGACTCTTTTGTTGCCTGCAGAAAACTAACTTAAATCTAACAATGTTCCTTCATCATCTACCACCTCCTTGTTGTCACTGCTAGAAAATGACAAAGCAAGACATGTAACAAAAGGAAGAACCAGAAATGGAAGAACAAGGAGAAGAAGTAGGGGAATGATAAGCGATGTCCGAAAGAAGATCCTCAAATGCCCCAACGATGAGCCCATGAGTACTCTTGTCATTGGTCCTCAAGTACCAAACCAGCATCTCCTCGAACAAAACCAAGTCCTTCTTACTTCCACAGGCCTCGACCATCTCTTCCATCGAAACCCAAAAATCTAGCAAGTATCCATTATTCTATAGCAAAGTACGAACCCAGCGGCTCTCCGACAAGCCCAAACCGCCGGGTCGATGAAAAGTTGGGGAAAATTTCGGATCTCCCGAACTAAACGAGAATAAACCACATTGTCACCAAATCAAAAATCTACCACCGACCCACTATCGCAAACTTGAGGATGATGAAGGAGAGGAGGAAAAATTCGTAAAATTCGAGAAAAAGGGGGAAATTGGACCTCGTAGAGGGCGTAGCAGCCTGCAAACTGGACCCTGGCGGCGACCGAGGGCCTGCAGAGGGAGGGCTACTTTGGAAGGCCGTGGCTGAGGCAGGAGGAGCAGTCAGAGGAGAAGGTGGAGGAGTTGAATCCCGTCGGCGAGGAAATGGGTCTTCTCGACTGCGGCGGCTCTGCTACTCCTGCTGCTGTCGGCTCCGTCATCGACGAGAAGATAGAAACAATGACAGGAGGTTTCAAGGGTTACGGTTTAAGGAGGGTTAGGGTTTAAGATTTGGAAGTGGAGAGGGATTTGGAAGGAGGGATTTGGGGGTTTTGTCTCGAGGAGATGAGAATGAGGGGAAGAGATAAAATAGAGTTTTTTTATTGGGTCGAAAGAATTTGGAACGAAACCAAAAAAAGAGCGGGCTCAGACGAAGGAACTTTTTTTTTGGGAAACTTTTTATAATGTTTGCACACAAAATCGTTATAAAAATACATACTATACGTAACGTTTATAAATAAAAAAAAACGTTATAGTTGGCCAAAATCTCTTCCAAACCGTCATATTAAGAGGTGCTTATAAATCTTTGTAACATTTTTTTTTATAAAATGTTATAATAATATTTTTACAAATGTTATAATAAGGTATTTTTTTTGTAGTGAAATATTTTATTTTTGCGTATTAGAATTCTACTTGTGTTACTACTATTTGATACAGCTTACTGTTGCCGTCTCACAACGGTGCAGGCTGGACATGATCCGACTAGACCCAACATATTGGGATCGGATCGTGACATCTTTTTAGTGGCGGCCAATGCAGGTCCAAACAAACAACTTTAGGAAAACAGACTAGAAACAATTAGAACACTTAGAACATTGAAACATCATGACTCGTCACAACATAGGACCGATTTTATGCAAAATATTTTTCTATGTGTGTAACTTAGTTGGATTGCATTGCTTATGTTGCTTCCTAACCATTCCAGAGAATGGCTAAGGAGATGCAAGCCGTGATTACAATTTCACGGTCTCCGAAGGATTATATTTTTCCTATATGCATATTTCTTTAGGGTCTAGGCCCATTTACTATTTTAGAAGTTTTGACTTCTCTTTTAGCCAACCTACCATTAATGACTACTATCCCAAAGTTGTTCATTTGTTGGTTTTGTTAAACCATTTCAACTTGACTTCCTTGAACCAATAAGACTAACTTTTTAGCCCAACTTACCTAGCAAATTTTTAACTTTCATTGGTCATAAGGAATTATTTTTTTCGAAATAATTTCGGTAAAGGTCAGTATCCTCTAAGTGTTTTGCCGGAAATATTCTCATTGGCTTCTTCTACTCAACTCGAAGTGGCGATGCTTCTATTTGTCTCGTGCCTAACTCAATTAGTCAGAATCAAGTTTGATCCATTCCATAAGTTTAATCTTTGAAAAGGAAAATGTCGGAGAACAGATACTACTATTAACTTCAAACCAACCCTTTCTCAAGAGCTACTAGAACACACATTTACCCTAATAAATTTCCTTGATTCCTGAAGAACAGATATCTACATCTTTTTCTATCATAATTAAAACTTTAGAACTCGTTTGAATTTTTGGAAGCTCCTTAGAATTTCTATGGATAAAGTTGAGAGAGTATTCGTTGACCTATTATGGCGGGGCAGTTGCGCACTGCAGTCATTTATCTGAATCATGGAAACTATGAGTTTACTGTAGCCAGCAGCGCACTGGCAAGGCATGAACCGTAAGTGAAGTGGTTTTAGGTATTCATAGGTTTTCAAATATTATTAAGACTATGTCCTCAATATCTGACCTCTTGAGTTATTCCATCAACAAAGGATAAAGTTGATAGAAGATTCGATGATCTATCATTATTTGAGTGATGGAACCAATGGTTCACTGCAGCCAGATGTACACTGACGGGGCATGAACTCTAGGCAAAGCGACTTCAGGTATGTATGGTTTTCGGATACTATTGAGACTATATTCCTGTTATAAATATTGATGGAACTGGGGATTCCCAAGACCCTAGTTTGGTGTGCGTATTGATCGATAGAAAGTTAAACGGATATAAACGTGTTCTAACCCTTCATAGACGGAAACTAGGGTTCACAAATTATACCTGCGGCGGGAAAAAGACAATAGTTCCTAGTAATCTCGAACAGTCACGACCCCAAAATCTTCTGCAGGTATTCCTTCCCCGGGTTGGACGTCGTGTGGGCGACGATCTCCCAACCTTTTCTTCTCCTTGGCAGCCTCACTTTCTCTCCTTACGTGAATCACGAATTTAGAGAAAGAGCTTTTTATTTCTGATAATTATATGACGGCTAGAGAATAGAGGATATATATAAGGCTACGACAGGAACCATGAGAAAAAATTAGGGTTAGATCTCCTAACGGATCTGGGTATCCCGTGTTCTGCCCGAACACATAACCCAGGCCCATTAACAATAGCTCAGTCCACTAATGAGCTATTGTTGCACTACCTTCCTAATCCCAAATTATGATTGTGGGCTCTTTTTTATTATATGCTCGTTTGGCTCCCCATATTAAGATATCGAATGTTCGTCGATCAAATTAAGTTACTGACAACTATATTGATCAACATCTTTTATCCTTAAGTAGTACCACTCAACTTTATTTGTTATGTCGGATATAATCCACCTGCAGGGTTTTACATCACAATCCTTATGAGCTCCTTAAGGGGACATCATCAACCCGACGTATCGGGATATGGATTCCTTTTATAATCAACAGCACATCATACATACAATGTTATTACCGAATTCATAGAGGTTGTTGACCCATAATGAATCTCACTCTTTTATGAGTCAAAGTAATGCACGCTGTATATACATGTTTGTTATTATATCCGGATTAAGAGCACAACAAGCATCCATAATAACAGAGTTGTTTGTTCTTTTATGTAGTCAGTATAAAGAGAACAACCTCAAGTGGTCCTGTTCAATACACACAAAGTGTACTAGTGTAAACCTATAGTCAAGATAGACTAATACCATATTACACTACAACCTTTCCAATGGATTGTCCAAGTCCATCTAGGTTATGAACTATTTATATATTCCATAGAAAACTGATAATATGATCTTCTGTGTGACACCACACACCATATTATCTACAATATAGAATATCGGACACTTACATTAACACTTGCAACAAATACAATATGCAAATATTTGCCCATATGATTCTTATTCAAAAATTAAGAAAATAAAGTTAATACAAAAGTGATGCTTTTAGTATATAACCCTAACAAATATATCATGTTTGGTCTTTTATCGCCATTGATAACTTTACCAGAGTTGTCTTGATTCGTTTAAATTTTGGATTATTTAGAATCTTAACGACTAGTTTAAATTTTCATAAATCATTTCTATAGAATTCATATAAGAATTCTACTTAATTTTCTAGGACTGTTTTCCAACACATATTGGCCCAATCTCTTTTCTGGTTCTACCTTAGAACGTTGCATATTTTTTTGTTGATAATTACATATTTTGGAAGCTATAGATAGTTGTGGATAGCTTTATATATTAAATAGTTGATAAACATATTGTGGATGACTATATGTATATAGTTGATAGCTATATATGGGGGAAACATAGATTGTTATCTAACTCATTTCTAGTAAGGGCATCTTTGGGATCAATATTCGTTAGCTAAAGGGTAGAAAAGGTAGAAGCATACCTTGAGTAAGCTAGTCTTGAGAGAGTGGTATATCTTAGCTTGTGACTTATTTGGGTTAGAGCCGTTAGTAGTGCTCACTAGTGCCTAAACCCTATTCAAACAAATGAAGGTATTTGACGATTTTGAATTTTATGATTAAAGGAAGAGTTATGGAAGATAGAGGAAGACGTAGGTAGAGTTAGCAAGAAAAGTCTAGGATTTGGTAAGGTTCTCCCATGGAGGAAGTGAATTTGGATAATATATAAACATGAGAATATGATGATCAAGTAAAACAACACTTGACGGGGATCAACTTTTATGATTAGATGAATATTGTACCCAAAAGGGACGGATATAACCATGGACGAAATATCACAAGCAATGGAATGATAGGTTCTGGAGAAGGAATAAGCACTGAGGAATTGAGATAAGACCATTGGCATGCAACTTTGGAAAGGAGCAATTGGGTTTGCAATTTATACCAAATATTGGAGACTCATATTAGTTATGGTAAGAATGATTGAGATTTTGTGATATTTTGCTAATGTGTTTGGATGAGAATGATGGTTAAGTGCATGGTTAAAGATTAAAATTTGTTTAGTGATTATAATTTGGTTAATTGATTTCAAGAATTGGAAATTCTCGAATATAGATCATGGATCAACTTTAAAGAATTTTTTAAGGATTTACTATGACAAGTGAAGATTGTGACTTTGATGTAGTCAGTTTTCGAAGAATGGCTGACAATTGGAATTTGATGTCTGTAAAATAATTTGATCAAGAGAAATACTTGAAATTTGAAATACATTTGGCATACGAGTTACATACAACGACAGATGGAAATTTGATTTAGATGATTTATGATTCCAAATAGATTTAGTTTTAATACCTTGGCAGCTGCCTTAGTTTTCTATAGATACTGGGAGTTCAGCTAGTTTAGCGAGTTAGAGATTGTTTTTTGCATGTGTATTAATAAGATGGTTATCTTGTAAATTATTTTTCCTACATATACTATCTTTTGACCGTTGAGATAGTGATTCGACATTCTTTCTATCCTCTTTGATCATCACTCAGTCCTCAATGAAAATATCTTATCCGATTACATTCCTATCATAGCTATATTATTCTAATCACCCTCACTATCCTACTATCGTACAACTTATTAATTTTTCATGAGTCACAAACCCTTATACCCCATTCCAATTTGATTTGAAATTTTTAGTCCCTCATCTCAGAAGATTCCGTTATTTTATGCCTTCTCAATAAACTGTTGGCATTCATTTCTTTCTTGCCTTTTCTATTTCATGAGACCTCATTTGATTTTTCTCCTATTTATGATCATTTGATTATATTTTAATCGTACCTAGATTTTACTCGTGCCTAAAAAGATTTTGATCACAATAATATTCCAACTCTATCCCAAATCATATCTAGATAATTCTGATCATGCCTATATTTTACCTAGTGATCATGCCTAGAATCCGATCGTGCCTGATGTTTTAAATTCCGTTTTTGATCAAGGCTAAGTGATTTTGATTGTACCCCGGCCCTTATCTTTGAAATTTCGAGGACGAAATTTTCTAGGGAGGGAAGGTTGTAAAACCCATAATTTTTTGAATTTTTAATAAAAGGATTTTTATAACGCTTTTTGGCTATTAATGGTAGATATGTGTATTATTATTACATTTGTTATTTTTTTATGCCTTTTCCATTAGCCCGCAACTTAAGCCCAATGGTTAAATCCATTACCATAACCCATCTCCTATCCAACCTAAACCCATTAGACCCAACCCATTCAACCCATGATTCCCCGTTCTCCCAGCTAACCGCGTGGACACCCTGATTTCTAGATCTGCAATCTTATGTGCAGAATCATAAACACCCCAGAAACTCCTCTTCCCTTCACAGAACATTATAACCTCCATTTCCTTTCTAAAAACCTTCACGAAATTGCTTCTCCCTCCACCTTCATCCCTCTTTTCCCAAATGGGAGCACATCTCAACGATCCCCTTAACGCCTTGGACAATCAAACATCCCTCTCGAGGTATTTTCGAGATGCGTCGCCTTCAGCCAATCGCCTTCCGGCCACATCCGGTCGTGCCCCGGCCGTCGACTGCCTTGGCCGTCGACCCAGTGCGCTAGCCAGCGTTCGTGGCCATCGACCCGCCTCCACGCATGCAACAACGTGCGTTCGCACGCGCGCTAGTGCCCGTGCGCCCCCGCAGGCCGTGGCCCCATGTGTCGCGCCTCCCGGCCAGCCCCTGCGTGTCACGCCCCGCTTCCGTAGGACCGATCGTCGTCGCTAAGGTGTGATGCTGTACGAGCCTAGATTGCGCTCGTGCAAGGCGGGTTCCATGATGGCCGATTACAGGCTAAGTAACGGGGTCGTCGCACAGAAGTCCTAAGCAGAAACATTGAATAGACAAAGGCAACACAACTATTGAAACAAAATCAAAGTCTTTTATTGATAACGAAAGAAATATTACAAAGGTGCGAAGCCGAGATTATGAGTCGTTCAAGCTCACTTTTCTCTCTCTTTTACAATCACTCAGCTCTCTCTCATCTCTCAATACGATTTGACGAGTCAGCAAATGCTTCAGATGGGGGATGTCCATATATTATGTCATGTATAAGTCTAGACTCCATGCTGTCGCATGCCTCGAAACGCCAAGAAACTCCATGCCTCGACGCATCCAAGCAAGCTCCGCACCAACGAGCTTCTACCTGTGCCTGCACATAAAAACTGCATAGGTGTCAGTACTCAACTGTATTGGTGGAATGAGCTCCTCGCCCATCCATACAAAACCAACACGTTCATTTACTTTGTGCAGCATAAATCCCTTTATGATTGTCTTTCTATTCTTTTCTTAGGATCGATTTTTGGGCATAGACTCTTGGCCTATGTGTCTCTAGACCATCCTCGTGCTATCGTACCGATAACGTCCTTATCCTTGCCTCTAAACCATTCTTGTGCTTGTAACATCAACGTGCCGACTCGTGCTTGCCTTATGTCCCATACTTTGGGACGCAACAACATGATTCGTGTCATCGACTTGGTTCGTGCTTCAATATCAAGGCTGTGCCTCGCAACTTAGCATGACTTAACCAAACTTGCCTTATGGTCCTTCTTGACTTAACTCGAAATGACTCAAGTCAGACTTATGCAACTCTATGCCAACGACTTAATACTCGACGCCACATTTTGTGCCGAAGCACGCGTCTTTTCTATAGCCAAATCTTAGGCTTCTTAAGACTTGTATTACAACTGTACATACCATCTTTATCCTATTCGTGTCGTACTTGCACTTTCTTTTATTCGACCGACACCGTGCATGCGAATTGCCGCTCAGCACGCCAACTTATCTATATGAAAGGTCACTGGCAATTCCAGCCATCTTGGACATGTAGGTGGTGCAGACGAGACCCTTGCAGCTAAGGGTAGCTAGCCCTGCTCAAGTCCTCGAATCACCGGCGGCGTGTTCTTTCCTAACTACCTTGCTTCCCTCCTAGGCCGATGCAGTCCTGTGGCCTCAGGCTACCGAATCGAGGGCACGAAACCTTGTCAACCAGTTATCCATGACCATGTACCTACGAGAACTTCTAGACTCAACGTAAATGCATGGCCTAACCGTCACAACTTAGTTTCCTTTGCTTTACTTCTTTTACTTTACATACTTCTTCTTTTTGCAGAGCCCAAACCAGGGTTGCCTCGGCGACTGACCTACAGTCTCGATATATTTCTCCTCGATGACTGACCTACAGTCTCGACATATTTTTCAGTGTTTCCATACTCTTATTTACTCAACTCATGAATGGCTAATTGTTAGCCTTCAAGCATAACTTGAACAAAACGTGTTCTTTAGGTGCCGTAGACCGTGGCTAACTTTTCATTGAACCAATCGTGGCTCGTGCTTAATACCGACTTGTGTTCTATGTGACAATACCGCCCAAGTCATACTTTATATGATGAGCCTTGAGATCATGGGACTATACAACTTGACAACCGCAGAAAATATGGGACAGTGCTTGCAATGACTTCGATAGCCTAGCAAAACTCTTGCCTAACTCAATTGTGTAACAACTTGATGAGCAAAGGCTATGCCAAGCCTCATAATCATGGAAACGTGCCGTATACGCGTTTGACTTGAACAACCAAGTTCTTGAGTGCCTAGACTTATGCCACAAGCGGTGCGATGCAACTTAACCCGTGGGACGAGCAAAGGCTATGCTAAGCCTTGGACGATGGGACCGTGCATGCTTTATTAAGCATCTATGCGGGCAATGCCTATGACTTAGGCTAATTTATAGCTTTGTGGCGAAGACCAACTTTCCTTCTCCCAAGCCATGGGACGAAGGACCGAGTGTCATTATGAAAGCACGCCGTACAACACTTCTAAGCCGACCATGGGACCTTTTTCTATGTTCTAACTCAATCCTGAAATAACTTGTAAGGCAACTCTAGAGGGGGGTGAATAGAGTTTGTGTCGATAATCACCAAATAAAAATTAACTCTATATCACCTCCACAAAACAACTATCAAGATAGTAAAATAAATCAGAGAGAAATGCGGAAGTAAATAAAGATCAGAAGAGCATACGCAAACACAGCAGTTTTAACCTGGTTTCCCTCGTGGAGGACTAGTCCAGGCCTGAGAACTCTAGCTCAGGATTGAAATCTACTATTTGTGAAATAGTATACAACCACGTGCCTTTACTCAGAAGAGCACGCCAACTTCTTACAGATTTGCAGGTGGCGAAACTTGGAATTGTCCAAGTGACTTTTCTTTTCAACTCTTGCACAAAAACTTCTAGCTGAATCGCACTTGAGCACCTTGGAGCTTAGGAAGTTTTGTGGCTAGTAGATTGGAAGAGTAAGGCTTAGGTAGTATAAGGCTTAGATGATTGAGAGTGAGAGATAGAAAGATGATAAAGAGATGATTGAAAATGGTTGAAAACATGCCCTATATATACTAGTCTGGAAGGCAGAATTCGGCCAGAATTCTGTCATGAAAATTCAAAAATATGGCCGTTGTACCAGTTAGCAATTGGTAACCCTAAAAATCAGTTCCTGGAAATCAGGGGACAGAGTTCGGCCCGAACTCTGTGTGGGGGCAGAGTTCGGCCCAAACTCTGCCTCCTAGGTGGCAGAATGGACTTTTGGCCTTTGGGCTTTATTGAGCTTGGGCTTGGTTCAGGAATTGGTCTGTTTGTATGGTAGAGCTTGGAGAGATATGTCTAGGGGTTGAGATGACTCAGTGCGACTCAACGTACACATTCTCCTAGACTCAGTAAATTGAAGATTACAGACTTGGAACAAGTAGGAAAACCAAGAGCCCTTTGATGATGCCTTTCTTCTGTCCTAGACTCAATAAATTGAAGATTACAGACTTGGAACAAGTAGGAAAACCAAGAGCCCCATATAGGTCGCTAGGCGGTTCGGAGAAATCTCTTTGTATGACGCCGTCTTTGGTCCATCATTAATTCTTCATTGTCTATGTCCTGGTTTGATCATGCTTACTGCATGTCTACAAATACATGTTAGGCCATCAAAATATGTTGTAGTACGATAAAGTATAGCAATATAATATAGGACAATTAGGACAATGCTAAGTTTAAATAGCAACATGATAGTGAGTATATGAATATTAGTGACATCATTATGTTAAACTTAACTAATTAGCCATATTCAAAAACACGATGTAATCATTGGGCCAACAAATCTGATCCAATTTGGGATTATTCTCTTAGCTATATGGATTTGTCTATTTTATTCAAGCCTACTTATGCAGTTGAAAACTTTTATTTTATTAGTGTAAAGGCCAAGTTGAGGCAAGTTCACCGAAGCCACCCACCTGAGCGAGGAGTCGCCTCGACCGAGCGGGTCTTCGAACAGCCATTGCACGGCTAAGTTCGAACACCGCTGGCATTTCAATTCCTCCGATTGAGCTCAGTGGGACGGGGAATTACATTATACACCACTCAGAAAAAGTTTCATCCTCGAAACTAACTGAGTACACTTATCGATTTATAACTTGATTTAACATCCAACGATTCTCGTACACATTCCTCCTATGCGTTTCTTTAATCCGAGCCACGCTCGTGCTTTGGCTATCTTTTGACACGAACAACTATATCTCGACTTGGGTAACTTACGCTCGTCGTGCACATGGACAATCTCAGTTCTAGGTAAACCACCCGATCAACCAATATTCAAGTCCGTCTCAAATCTAATGATCATACCTATCCACTCTTCCCAAGTCAAGCACGCTATGACACAATTTGTCGCTAAATTATAATTATAATTCTCATTCTATATTCTCTAAGTCGTTTATCACAATTCATGTAATCGATCACAAGATCGTCTAGCTTAATAATATGTCATGTCCCGATCTCACGTAAGTCTGATTATCCACAGTGGACATGAAATCATCATACTAACGCTTCCGTAGGATAATCTTTCTCATCGGGGCGTAGCTCTTACATTGAGTCTAGACTAATTCATTCTCGATATGCAGATTGGATCTACTCAATCCTCAAGTTTACTTAATCATCATTCATAAGTCCGACCAATCCTCGAATTTACCTTTGCATCAAACCACATATCGAAGTAATCCAAATTGCCACGTCCTGATCTTCTAAGTTCGATCATTCCTACGACATGAATCACCATGTCAGCGCTCACACGGAACGATCGTCCCAAATCTGACGTAACGCATGTGTGAGACTGGGGTTGCGCTCGCGCAAGACAAGATCGTTGACGTTATGGTTATCATCGAAGAAATCAAGACACGATCATTTTCATCCAAGCATTCATTTCAATCAAAATTCCAAGCATAGAATCCATCAAAATAATAACATTTTTACACGATCGTCATTCCTCGAATCAGAGTACCCCCGAGTTATCGCATATCGATCTTTGATATGCCTTAATACCATCGATGATATATGTAACCTGATGATCTTCATTTGCAACAAATTCTGCATCGTGCAACCGATGCTATCGTCCAAACTGGATAATCTCCTCGACATTCAAGATCAAGTTCGATTATTATCCCCCAAACTAGTTATATGATCAATTTGTTCAACCTAAAATCACGTATGTTCATCTGTCTATCTTAAGTCATCGAGCAACATATTTTTTCAAAACTCATCGATCTATGCTAACTCAAATCATCGAGCAACATCTATTCAAATCCTTAGAGTCATTCTCAAATATTCGAATTATTTTCGTGCACGCTATCATCCAATCATGCTAACTTTTCGTATACGATTCATATCGATTTCTTCAATTGAGTCATCCATTTGTACACCTTAACTTTTCATCGATTCAATTTTTCCTACTCAATCATTCTCGCATTTCATACTTTCACAATCCCAATCTCGTGCACGTCATTTCTAATTCGTTCAATTCAATTTCATGCTAACTGTCAAGTCATGACTATCTTTGAAACACTATTTCTAAGGCTTTGTGTACTCGTCGCTTGCTGATAGACTCGTTGGCATCCCATATCCTCAATCGATCACATCCCTGAGGCTATCCCATATACCACTCAGGGATGAAGTCGTTCGACAAATCCTCGAAACAAGTTTTGAATCTAGATTACTTTGAATCTCTGTTCGAACCATTCCTCAGAATCCAAGCACGCTCATCTATATCGCATCGACGATAACATTGTCTGATGGTACCCCTATTGATATCTATCCCGTATTCTATAAGTCAAGTCAATTTTATCCCATTTGAAACAATTTGAGTTTTACACACGACCTTTTCTAAGGTCGACATAATTTTTGGTGTATATGTCCAGCCCGACTTAGCCTACTGTGCTTATTTGAAGTCAACTTTTGTTCAACCAATTTTCTTTCGTGATACTTTTTAAAATATATAGACTTATTGTATGGACATCTCGTGGGACATTTGAGAGAGAGCGCACCAACGATATCGATTTCGAAACATCAGAGTTTGCGAAACATCACCAAAGTTAAAGAATTCAATCGAAGTCCAAGGACGTAAAGCCGTGCTCTGATACCATTATGTCATGCCCCGCTCCCATAGGACCGATCGTCCTCGCTAAGGCATGATGCCGTATGAGCCTAGATTGTGCTCGTACAAGGCGGGTTCCATAATGGTCGATTTTAGGCTAAGTGACCGGGTCGTCGCACAGAAGTCCTAAGCAGAAACATTGAATAGAAAAAGGCAACACAACTATTGAAACAAAATCAAATTCTTTTATTAATAACGAAAAAAATATTATAAAGGTATGAAGCTGAGATTACAAGTAGCTCAAGCTCACTTTTCTCTCTCTTTTACAATCACTCAGCTCTCTCTCATCTCTACAGATGCTTCTGATAGGTGATGTTCATACATTATGTCCCGTATAAGTCCAGAATCCATACGGTCGCACACCTCAAAATGCCAAGGAACTCCATGCGTCGACGCATCCAAGCGAGCTCCGCACCAACGAGCTTTTACCTGTGCCTGTACATGGAAGCTATATGGGTGTTGGTACTCAACTGTATTGGGGGAGGGAGCTCCTCGCTCACCCATACAAAATCAACACGTTCATTTACTTTGTACAATATAAATCCTTTTATGATTGTCTTTCTATTCTTGCCTTAGGATCGATTTTGGACATAGACTCTTGGCTTATATGTGCCTCTAGACCATCCTCGTACTATCGCACTAATAAGTTCCTTATCCTTGCCTCTAAACTATTTTCGTGCTTTCAACATCAACGTGCCGACTCGTGCTTGCCTTATGGCCTATACTTTGGGACGCAACAACATGATTCGTGCTTCAACATCGAGCAGTGTCTCGTAACTTAGCATGACTTAACCAAACTTGCCTTACGGCCCTTCTTGACTTAACTCGAAATGACTCAAGTCTGACTTAAGCAACTCTATGCCAACGACTTAATACTCGACGCCACATTTCGTGCCGAAGCACGCGTCTTTTCTATAGCCAAATCTTAGGCTTCTTGTAATGCCTGTGGTTCGTATTACGTATTTCTGGAATACGTGTACGTATTTATTCTTGTATTGCATGATTTTCTTGCTTAATTTTCCTTTTTGGCTTGGTCTATTCCTGGTTCGGGTTGGTTGGTTCGGCTTGGCTTGGTTTTGATTGGGTTCATGATGAACCCAAGGTGAACCCCCTACCTACCACCACCATTTTGTATTTATTACCATTCTTCTTTCTCTCTCTTCATAATCATCTTCTTCTTCCTCATTTACTTCTTCACCTACCAGAGAGAGGAGAGAGAGGTCTAGGCAAGTGCAACTTGCTTCATGGAGGAACTCTGATTTTATTGCTCCATTCTCTTTTTTACAACATTCTAACTTACTTTAGAACTTGGCATTTTCACTTTCCATGGCTAGATTCTTGTAGATCTATATTTACATTATTTTCGGATTTTCTGGGTTTTGATCTACTTAATCTTGTTATTTCCGAGTTTTGATGATTCCATGTTGTAGAGAATTTCGTTCTACCCCGTTTTGACCTATGGAAGTTCGGATTTGGGCTCCGGATGATGGAACTATGGAGCTTGAGGACTTGGCTCTCATGGTGTTCTTCTTCCCGGAAAATTGGAGAAGAAGAACAGTACTTGACTTGACCGCATGAGCATTTCATGCGGCAAGTGTTCTCTTAGCCGCATGGACTTTTCCCCACTTGGCCGTATATGCGCCCTTGCACTCTTCCGAGCCGCATAAATTATCTTAGCCGCATGAGCCCCCCCACTTGAGTCGCAGCCGCATAGGCACGTGACCCCGCTTCTGCATAAGCTCCGCTCCTACCTGCGCCGCATGGACTCGATTGATTGAGCCGCATGGACTCGATTGACCTGAGCCGCATGGACTCAATTAATCGGGCCGCATGGATCCAATTGATTCCAGCCGCATGGGTTTTAAACCCTGCGCTGTATGGATTCGATTGATCTCAGCCGCATGGGGCCATGAACATCCTTGGCCGCATATGCGCCTGTTATTCCCTAGCTGCATGAACTTGCTCCCTTCCAGCCGCATGAAGCCCACTCTTCCGCTGGCCACATGAAGCCCAACATCTTGGAGCCGCATGCGCCCTCGTCCCCCTGGCCGCGTGCGCCCTTGCACTTCCAGCCGCATGCGCCCCCTTGTCTTGGCCGCATGGGACCCAGTGACCCTGGCCGCATACGCTCTCCTAATTGGGCCGCATGAGTCTTACCCTTTCCTGACCGCATATGCTTTAGCCGCATGGCTCTTCTATAGCCCTGAATATTAGTATTTTATTAGATATTTTACGTCCATTTTATATCCTTACGTCTTTTTTTATGAACTTGAAAATCATGAATTTATTTAATATGTTTAGAACTGATAATTGAGCACGACCTGACAGTGACCCATAGTGGTGCACTCCTGACATGACTAACCTGACATGACCTGATAGTGGCCCGTCGTGGCGCACTCCTGACAAGTACACCTGACATAATTATCTCGAATAGCTGTTGCGACGGCTACCTGACATGACATGACCTGTATAATAACCTGGACACCGTGGGCGATTGTGCTTGTATAAATAATCCAGTCCTGTCTTGCATCATGTCTAGGAGGGGACTCCTGAGTACCACGGTCAGGAGTACCTACTGAAATGGATTAAGGCTAATAACTAGATTAATACATTAGTCATGACGAGATCTCCCAGCTACAGGTAATCCCGTTACCTGGGCACGCCTTGGGATCTGTAGCCTGCCGTCGAGTAGGGCACATTTCCAGCACACTGTCATGTGTTGCACCCTTCAAGCTACCTAAGAGTACATTCGTTTTCTGGATGATGTACCCACCTGAATTCAACTCTAATTCTTTTAACTCGGGTAACCTGGATGGACTGCAGGGCTTGTGGCTGTGGATGATTCTCACTGCATCTTGTTAGTAACTAGGCCTGTGATAACCCTAGTTAGTTAAAGTATCAAGCCGTAACTCTTGCTTGGCCGTGAAATGATTGGATGGAGTCTAACCTGTCTAGTCTTGTCCTGATTCTGTTCCAGATTACTACATGACCTGAATGCCTGTATTTATTTTATCGATAAATGGTGAGAATTCCAAGTTCTGTTCAGACGAAGGATTACAACCCCGGTCCTTGTTTGGTTTACGGGTTGTAACCTGGTTATCTGAATAGTTCTATGGTTATCTTATCGTATATCATCCTGATGTATTTTCTTTATTTCCAGTTCTTACTTTATTTATACTCTTGTGCTGATTGCTGGTTTTAGTTCCTAAGTGAAGCTTCCTTTGTGGCACTTGCTCTTTCTGGGATCTGACCCAGCTGGTTTTGTATGGCCAGATTTCGGAGCAGCTCCAGAGGATCTACCGACCTTCCAGCCAGATGGTGGCCACTAGACGGAACCCTGACAACGAGTGGGTTATTTTTGGCTCTCTCACTCTATTGTAAAAATATTCTTTTGAGGCATTTTGCCGATGAGCACCTGTTTAGCTCGATTGCATTTACTTACTGTCTGCCTACGGGCTGTAACATGATTGACATTTCCTAGGGTTGATCATGTATGACTAAACTCTTGCTAGTCCTAACATTTTGTAAACGACTAGCTTCATGATCAGCTGAATATGTAATGTTTGGGACGCCTTACTATTGTATATTTAATGATCATACTTCTTGTAACCTTTTACTTACTTGCTTGTGATTGAGACACTAGGCTTGTTCATGACCTTAAGAGACTGTTGGCTTGTAGATAAACCCTCATGTATCTAGACAGCCGTGACCGTATAGCGAGGTGGGTTGCACTTCAATATACGTAGCTGGCTATGTCTGCCTCCGCTCTCCAGTATTCTGGTTCTGGGGCGTGACACTTCTTAAGACTTATATTGCAACCGTACATACCATCTTTATCCCATTCGTGTTGTGCTTGCATTTTTTTATTCAATCGACACCGTGCATGCGGATTGCCGCTCAGCATGCCAACTTATCTATATGAAAGGTTACTGGCAATTCAAGCCATCTTGGACATATAGGTGGTGCAGACGAGACCCTTGCAGCTAAGGGTAGCTAGCCCTGCTCAAGTCCTCGAATCACCGACGGTGTGTTCTTACCTAACAACCTTTCTTCCCTCCTAGGTCGATGCGGTCATGTGTCCCCAGGCTATTGAATCGAGGGCGCGAAACCTTCAACAAGTTGTCCATGACCACGCACCAACGAGAACTTCTAGACTCAACGTAAATGCATGGCCTAACCGTCACAACTTAGTTTCCCTTGTCTTACTTCTTTACTTTACTTTACATACTTCTTTTTTTTGTAGAACCTAAACTAGGGTTGTCTCGGTGACTGGCCTACAGTCCCGACATATTTTTTCTCGGTGACTGACCTACAGTCCCGACTTATTTCTCAGTGTTTCCATACTCTTATTTACTCAACTTATGAATGGCTAATTGTTAGCCTTCAAGCATAACTTGAACAAAACGTGTTCTTTAGGTGCCGTAGACCGTGGCTAACTTTTTATTGAACCAATCATAGCTCATGCTTAATATTGACTTGTGTTCTATGCGATACTACCGCCTAAGTCATACTTTATATGACAAGCCTTGAGATCGTGGGACCATGCGACTTTACAACCGTAGAAAACATGGAACAGTGGTTGCTATGACTTCGATAGCCCAATAAAACTCTTACCTAACTCAATCGTGCAACAACTTGACGAGCAAAGGCTATGCCAAGCCTCACAATCGTGGAAACGTGCCGTGTACGCGTTCGACTTGAACAACCAAGTTCTTGAGTGCCTAGACTTATACCATAAGCTGTACGATGTAACTTAACCCGTGGGACGAGCAAATGCTATGCTAAGCCTTGGATGATGGGACCGTGCATGCTTTATTAAGCATTTATGCGGGCGGCGCCTATGACTTAGGCTAATTTATAGTTTTGTGGCGAAGACCAACTTTCCTTCTCCCAAGCTACAGGACGAAGGACCGAGTGTCATTTTGAAAGCACGCCGTACAACACTTCTAAGCCGACCGTAGGACCTTTTTTCCATGTTTTAACTCAATCTGACCCAATTTAGGATTATTCCCTTAGCTATATAGATTCGTCTCTTTTATTCAAGCCTACTTGTGCAGTTGAAAACTTTCGTTTTATTAGTGTGAAGGCCAAGCTGAGGCAAGTTCACCGAAGCCACCCACCTGAGCGAAGAGTTGCCTCGATCGAGCGGGTCTTTGAGCAGCCGTTGTATGGCTAAGTCCGGAAGCCGTTGGCATTTCGATTCCTCCGATTGAGCTCAGCGGGACGGGCCATTACATTATACACCACTCAGAAAAAATTTCATCCTCGAAACTAACTAAGTACACTTATCGACTTATAACTTGATTTAACATCCAACGATTCTTGCACACATTCCTCCTATGTGTTTCTTTAATATGAGCCACGCTTGTGCTTTGGCTATCTTTTGACACGAACATCTATATCTCGACTTGGGTAACTTACACTCGTCGTGCAACCCACACTCGCCTGTCACACCCCAGAACAAGAATACTAGAGAGCGGGGGACAGACACAGCCAGCTATGTACCTTAAAGTGTAACCCACCTCGTAATACAATCACGACTGTCTAGATGCATGGGGTTTAACTACAATCCATCAGTCTCTTATGGTCAAGAACAAGCCTAGTGTCTCAATCCCAAGCAAGCAAATAAATGTTACAAGATATTATATCATCAGACATACAAAGTAAGGCGTCCCAAACATTACATATTCAAATGATCATGGAGCTAGTCATACAAAATACGAAGACTAGCAAGAGTTAAAGTCATACATGATCAACCCTAGGATTTGTCAATCATGCTACAGCCCTTAGGCAGACAGAAGATTGGTTTCAACACGAGCTAATACTTTCTTGGCGGCTAAACACCTCAAAAGAATAATTTACAATAGAGTAGGAGAGCAAATAAGAACCCACTCGTTGCCAGGATTACGTCTGATGTTCACCATCTGGCTGGAAGACAGGTAGATCCTCGGGTGCTACTCCAAAATCTGGACATACAAAATCAGCTGGATCAGAACCCAAAAGAGCGAGTGCCACAAGGGAGGCTTCATTAAGGTACTAAAACCAGCAGGTTAATAAACAGAAGATATAAGTCATGAACATGATTAAGTAACAAGAAGACAGAGTTAGAATAAAATAATAGCTTGCATTATAAAAACAAGAGACGGAATATAATTCCCATGTTAACCACAAGGCAAGCATTCAGACACGACCAATCAAGTCTTACGGCTTGCTATCGTTAGCTAAACTGGGGTTATCACAGGCCTAGTTACTAATGAGATGCATTTGAGATATTCCTGAGTCACAAGCCCTGCAGCTATCCAGGTTATCCAGGCGAGGTTGCTTAGAGTTATCAATAGTTTAGAGAATCATTAGGTGACTTAGAGTGCAACATATGGCAGTGTGCTTTAGTACTTATGATTTCAAGAAGTGCCCCACATAACAGTGGGCTAGAAATGTGCCCTACTCATCGGCAGGCTACAAGTCCACTCAGGTGTGGCCGGGATAACGGGATCGCCTGTAACTGGAAAACCTCTCTATATGAACTATTTGATCAATCTAGTCATTAATCTAGTCAGATTCATTATGAATCCCTGACCGTGGTAACTAGGAATCCATGTCCTAGACATGATGCAGTGCGAGATAGGTAGCTTGTATAATCACAATCAGGAAAATCAACCACGGTGTCAAGAAAAGTGTTACTTAGCAAGTTAGGGTAGCTGTCGCAATAGCCTTTCAAGATTATCATGTCATGGTGTGATACATGTTCTAACATGCTTAGGATAATGTTCTTCAAATACCGTTGCATGGCTAGTTACTATCTCAAATAGTATGTCACACAATGTAGCCTTTCTATTTGTTTGACATTTTTTATACATGCTTTATTTATAAAGTATACAAATCTTTTTATGATCTTGTATTTTACTTTTCTAATTTATTAGTGCACATTTTTTTAGTATACATATTTTATATCTTTACCTCTATAGTGCACTATGAAAGCCTGTTGAAAGATAGTTTTAGTATCTTAATCATGATGATCATTCTTGGTTCATTCTTTGGGTATTTACTTATCTTATATTTAGGAATTTTAGATTCCGCTGATGTTTGATAATATTGCATATATTTCTTTAAATCTATGTTCTTAAAAGTAGAGATTATTTTGGGTACAAGCCTACAAAGGGTCTGTCTGTCACCAAGGCTATGGATAAAGCGAAGCGGTACTTAATCGTCCCCCGGTAGGCCTTCGTTAGCTAGGATAGTACCCCTACAGCTATCCCAAAGTAATCAATACTTTATAGACAAGATTTATCAAGGTCTACTTGCAACTATTGCCTAATTCTGGATCCAAGACACTTAATATGATCCCCTAGGTTCCAGAACACATCAGCGTATCTAGGTCCTACATTTGATTTATAAATATTTTAATATTACCTATTGATTTTGTAGCACATATAAGGATACATGTAATTGATACATCTTATGCTTATAGCTACAAATGATTTGAATTTTTGTATTGTTTGAGATCGTTCGATTCTAGTGGCTACTTATTTTTTATATTCTCTAAATCGATCTATAATCTTGGATTGATCTCATTTTCAAGAAGATCTAATATTTTGATGAATTACTTTCCTCACTCTGGAAATATTTCTCTGGATTTTACTACTATTAATTTTAGATATACCCATGTAAAGGGAAGCAGTTAATTGTCTAAAATCAATTATTCTCCTGACATGTCATATATCTAGAATACAATTTATTTGGGCATTTATTTAGTCCTATTTTGTTTGTTCATCTTTAAGCATTAATTTATTGGATATCTCTTTTACTTGCCAAAAGATGATATTTGTTTTAAGTTTGGAACTTTATATGCATTGATCAAAGGGATGAAAGATGCATATCTTGGATATCCCTCAAATTTTATGATTTTCTATTTTATGCATATAAATTGTTTTTTGAACTAGATACGCGTATTTTAAGGGAAAGCAAATTAATTGTTTCAATTCATATATACCCTTAATATGTAGTATACCTAGTTCGTCATGGACATATATTCTTTATTTAAAATATCTTATTGCATTGGTCATGGTATTTTGATTTATAGTAGATTTATGAGAGAATATGATCCTTCCTTGTTTTCTCATTTTTATAGGTTTACTTGATTTCTTTATCTTGATAATTATTGAGCTATTATTATTTTCTTTTATGCAGCATCTCAAACAGTCTCAATACTTGATCTGTTTGCTGAATTGATGTATTTCAAACTCCTATTAGTATGCATTTTCTATTCAGTGTATTGTCCTCTTTTATTCTTAGCATGCACTTATCATTTTATGCGTAGAATTATCTATCTTAGTTTATGCTTTATTCATAGAACTGACTGTGAAATCTATGTTATTCTTTATATATTTTCTATATTTCTTCAACGTTTGTTTCTTAAGCATAAATTGCGGGGGAGATTCTCTCTTTGCAATTATTTTGCTAAGTGACAAAGGAGGAGAAAAGGATCTAACATCTTTTTCATAAGAAGAGGAGACAGTACAGTAAATAACAGAACAGTTCCTTACAAATTTTTATATTATTGTTCAAATCAAGATCAAGATGTTATATTGGTCAAGGTTTTGTCAATTATCAAAATAGGGGAGATTGTTGGCCTATTGGTCATGGTTAAACCTGATTTTAATAATTAATCTAATCCTGTCTCGGTGTAAGGGCTACTTGAACGACTGCTGAGAACTGCTACTGCTACCGTTTAAGACATGAAGCTGTTTTGCCATTGAGACTCTATTTTCACTTTTAATATAATTTTCATAATTTATTGAGTCTAGGAATACGATGTATACCAAGTCGTACTGGCAAATCGGCTACCCCAAAATGATTTTAAAATATTCCTTTATTTTGAAAATAAAACTATTTCCAAAATCTTCTAACTGCTTGACTTTTCAAAAAGCCCAAAATTTGATTTGCAAAACCCTAACAAATCAACCTTGGACACCAAAAGAATTCGACCCGAGTTTGGCCCGAATTCGCCCCGAGTTTGGCCCGAATTCGCCTCGAGTTCGGTTAGTAGACGTTGGATTTTAAACTCAGTCTCCTCGCAGTTACGGATGCAACGACTATCTGCCAAAATTCTCTCAAAGAATTATGCCCGAATTTTGCCCGAATTCTGTCTTTGGAAAACCTATAAATAGAGAAGAATTTCTACCATTTCAACACAACCTCTTTTATCTTCTCTCTAAGCCTACTGCGGTATTCCAAAGTGTTCTAAGCTTTTCTTTTTCAAATTCCAAGCCAGTTACAATCATCTAGTCAATTTGCTAGTGTGGTACGGTCTAGAAGTTTTAGAGTGATTGTAATTAGAGGCTTGATTGAAGAAAGACACTTCATAATTGAAGTTGGTCGAGTACTTCAGATCAAAGCTCATGTTATAGAAGTTGCAAGAACTTTGCATAAAAACTTGCGACATTTTTTCATAGTGTATTTCAACTAGAAGCTAGAGTTCTTTCGAATGGACTAGTCCTTACAAGAGGGAAACCAGTATATATCCTTGTGTTTGTGTTTGCTCTCTGATCTCTACTTTTACATTTATATATCTATGATATATTCTGTTATTTTGCTGCTAATAAATTTTTAAATAGCTAATTTTTTGCTGCCTACTCTATTCACCCCCCTCTACAGTATAGCACTTTACATCTCGTTCCTACATATTACGTACCTTGTTAGTTCCCTAAGGAACTGGCTATTTCCCAGGCTTAGATGAAGCTAAAGACTACCTTGAGATTTATGGTTCATGAGCTGAGACTATAGACGTACCGACATAGGATGATGAGATACTGCCTGAGGATTTTTTTGAGACGTATCATTTCCTTATTTAGTCTTTCTACTTTATTTCCTTTTATTTCAGTAGACTTGTGGTTAATATTTAATTTATTTCTCTTTTTTGTTGTTTCGGGACGTCTTCTGCCTACTCAGACATTATTACTTTTGCTGCTGGATATTTGTTATATTATCATTATTGGACTTGATATCTTTGTGGACTAGTACCATGTGGATGTGATTAGATATATACCTGTGGAATGTGTTATGTTTCTGGGATATTATCAATACAGCTCAAGCATATGCTAATGGGCTTATTATGAGGTTTGGTCCATTGGTGATGTACTATTGGCATGTATTCGTATACCGGATCCTACGTATTTTGGGACTAGGATGTTACATCATGTATTTGATCCAAGAAACACTATACTTGTTTCCTATTATTATGTGACCGATTTGACTTGGTCATGTGTTTTCGTGTTACTTGGATGTGAGTTAACCTGACTTGACTTGACTTGGCCCATGTATTCTCTGAGACGAAGAGATTTATACTAGGATTGACTACTTTGACCACTATCGACTCAGGAGTTCCTCACTAGGCTACGACAGAGACAAACTATCGACAGGGAGTCCCTTAGGACCACTCTCTGTAGGACTGTTAACATCTAGCTAGACTATGGTCAATGCGATTTACTTGTTAGCCACGTCTAGTACCACGGTTCTCTATGGCATGCTTCCATCTTACTTATGTTTATTCTGTGTTTATTTTCTTATCTATCTTACATGTTTATTTTTCATATATTGGCATATATATTGTATCTTGCGACGTCCCTCTAAGGACCTAGTGATCTTTTAAGGTTATTACTGAGCCCGCTTTATAGAATAGATGGATGATTATGATTGCGTCTAAAAGATTCATGCATCGCTATGTCACGCCCCAGAACCAGAAGACTGGAGAGCGGGGGAATGACTCAGCCATCTACGTATTACGGGTAGAGGAATACCGTATAATATGATCAATGCTGTCTAATAAGACGAGGGGGTGTATACTACATAAAAGTCACACTATGGTCACTTCACATCTATTGTCTTAATCATTCAAACACGAAACAGAAATAGAGAACATGTAAGATAAAGCAGTAAGGCGTCCCAAACGCTCAGTCAAAATGTTCTTGATATCTGGCTTTACAAAATATAGCCAGATGACGGAGCAAGGTATAGACAATTGTTTATCAGCTGCAGCCTGACTTAGTTATAATTATGTAATAGTAAGTACAAGATGATCCGACTAACATGTCGGTGCCAAACGGTAAAATATAAAATAAGTAACAAAACGAGCGGGAAAGTAAGGAACCCACTCGAGTCCTCCTGCGATCATTCCTCTAGTATTGACCATCTTAGAGGTGGAAGTAAGCTGAGTCCTCGGGAACCGACTCTAAATCTGGCCATGCAAAACCAGAAAGGTTAGAGCTCTAATAGCAAGTACCGCAAGGAAGCACGATATGAGGAATTTAAACCAGTAACTAAGAGAATATAATAATAGATCTTTGCTTGCTACTGGGATTCACATAACGTCACGACACTTCGAACCAACCTCCCAACCAAACAAGAACAGAAGTTGGCCCGTCATGTCTTGACACTCTGATCATCTCAGTTAGTCAACAGAGTAGGTACAGTACACAACCAAATCAATTTAAACGGCCATGCAACTACTACGGCTTGCTATTGTGGGTTCCAAGTTCTTGGAATTATGCGATAAAGGAATTCCTCAGTTCTTACTATGTGCAAGCAAGGCTAGTCTACCCAGTCAATCAATTGCACCAATCATGAATTAGACGAGTCCCAGCGGGACGTCCGTCATCAATATACAATAAATAATATAAGCAGATACCGCTCCCTGCCCGTGTGACAGATTTGCAGTATCTGTAGGAACCAGCCGGCCTGTCGGGCACTAATAGTCCCAAAGAGGGCTGTCATATAAGAACTCGAGAATCCATTCTCTCCATGCAATCATTATTTTATTTAACTTAGTAGTCTCTATGTTAAGTAAAATTCTATGCCGTGGATCATGGTCATTCAGAATGAGTACTTCCGTACAAAGTACGATATGTCCAACTCTACAACGATACTTGTGCGGTTAGGTTGTAGGTCTTACATAGCGTAATGCAACAATTAAAACTAACCATAGAATAAATAATGCCTTGACCATAAAGTACACATGCTGCTTTGTGGAAAAATAAATAAATTGAAGCCTGTATATGCCTGTATGCCAATATCCAGGATCGTCCAATCGATTACAATAGTTCATAATTAATATGAACGTGTCTCATTCATTCAATTCAATAAGACGACTAGCCAGTCTCTTAGTTCCAACTAGGAATGCATGATCAATTATTAGTCAATGTCATAATCAATATCAATCAATGTCAATTCGGGACAAGAATCAGTCAAAAGGCATCATGGGCTAGAGTTCATGCGGCCAGAAAATTATAGAAGTTCATGCGGCTGAGAATGCATATGTGGTCAGGATCTTATGCGGCCAGGAAGTGCCATACGGCCACGGAAAATAGCATGTGCCAGGAAACAGCATGCGCCAGAAAACAAAATGCGCCAGAAAACAGCATGTGCCAGAAAACAGCATGTGCTAGAAAACAGCATGTGCCAGGATAGTATGTGCCAAGAAACAGCATGCGCCACGACAGCATGCGCCAAAAAATAGCATGTGCCAGAAAACAGCATGCGCCAGGACAGCATGTGCCAACAAACAGCATGCGCCAGCAAACAACATGGCAACAGCTTTTTGCCAGCAAACAGCATGCGCCAGGACAGCATGCGCCAGAAAATAGCATGCGCCAGAAAACAGCATGACAACAGTGTTTTGCCAGCAAACAGCATGCACCAAGACAACATGCACCAGAAAACAGCATGCGCCAGCAAACAACATGGCAACAGTATTTTGCCAGCAAACAGCGTGCGCCAGGACAACATGTGCCAGAAAACAGCATGTGCCAGCAAACATCATGACAACAGTAATTTGCCAGCAAACAGCATGCGCCAGGACAGCATGCGCCAAAAAACAGCATGCGCCAGCAAATAGCATGGCAACAGTATTTTGCCAGCAAACAACATGCTCCAGGACAGCATGCGCCAGAAAACAGCATGCGCCAGCAAACAGTATGGCAACAGTATTTTGCCAGCAAATAACATACGCCAGGACAGCATGCGCCAGAAAACAGCCTGCGCCAGCAAACAGCATGGCAACAGTGTTTTGCCAGCAAACAGCATACGCCAGGACAGCATGTACTGCTCATCTTCTCCAACCAGCCTCCAATGGCCATGAAAATCCATAAACCAAAAAGACCATAAATCTATCAAAATAAGTCAAAATCAGGACTTCTAATAGTCTAAATTAGGTAGAATCAAATTTCCTACAACATGGAACCATCAAAACTTAAAAAATAATAAAGTTACTAGATCAAAACCTAAAAATTCTGAAAATATATTAAACTTAGATCTACATGAAATGAGCCATGGAAATTGAAAATGCTAAGTACTAAAGTGTCTAAGAATCTTGAGAGGAAGACAATGGAACAACAAAAATGAAAATCCATCAAGAAGCAAGTTGGCACTTGCCTAACCCTCCTAGGTTGGTGGGGGAAGTTATGAGGAAGAAGAAGAGTAATGAGAAGAAGTAATGAAGAGAAAGAGAAAGGAGATGAGGCTTTAAATGAAGGAGTGGTAGTAGGTGGGGAGTTGGGTTCATGCTGAACCCTCCAAGGCCGAAAAATAAACCAACTCGGGCCGAACCTGAAAGCAAAACAGAAAGTAAAATGCTGAAAGTAAAAATGCAGAAAAATAATTAGCAGGAAATTAAAGGAATTTAAATGCAGAACAATACATGATAAATATTAAATAAATACATTCCAGCAGTACATGTATTTAGAATACGTATTCCGAGAACGGGAAGTGACACGCTATGGTTCTATTTTATCATTATCTTGTGTTGATATATTCTGCTTGTTAACCTAGTTTCATATACTCATACGTTCTTTCGATTCTAATCAGACATATATGCTAGTTGGCTACAGACCATGAACCATCTTGTTCAATCTTGATATTTATTTTATGTGGATTGAGATATAGATTATTTGATTGGATTTATAAAGTAACCCGATTCTAGGCAGTGTATAAATATTCGAGTTGGGTTGGAGTACACTTGATACGTAGTTGGCCATTATCGCGATTCTAGTCCTGCCTATTTTGGGACTGGAACATGACATAGTTTTTGTGGTGGCCCATGCAAGTTAGAGCATATCATCTCGGTTATGTTATTGTACCGAGCGAGGCTGCAATTAAGATTAAGTATTAATATAAACTCAATCAATAATTATTTGAAAACTCTCTTTGAATTCGAACATCTCCCTTGGCCTTAGTATTTGTATTCAATTATTTTATTTGACATCATAATCCTTGTTTCTTATCTCTTTCTATTTCGAAGGGATGAACGCTCGTGCTTAATGAAAGTTAAAAACATAGCTATTAATTAGGTATACAACCCATAGGTTAATTATATTGTTAGGTGAATTATGACATTTAAGGATGTGTTTGTGGGGATATAATCTAAATTATGCACACTGTAAGCCCCCTATTTTTTGGAATTTATTTTCAATTATTTTTATTTATTTAATATAGATATTTTAATATTAAATTATATTTTTAATTCAATAATGACTATAGTAGTACTTTACCATAGTTTTGATTTTTGAAACACAACAACTATCGATTTTTCAAATCTAATTCCATATTTGAATTCTAGATAAGTCCACCTTTAACTTAATATATCATGTTCCATCCAAATTTGTCCTTTAACATTCTTTTGACTTCGCACAACTTCGGGTCATTTTAGGCCATTTGACCGTTTATCGTAATTCTAGACCTAACTTCCAACTTGAGTTCGGGACTCGACATAGATCAAAACTATTTGACCAAATATATGTGTCACTACCACATTTTTAGAACAAGGGTATTTTAGTCATTTCCCAATTATCTAAATTGTGTATATTTTTATTTAAAATGTGATGGTTGTATTTATTTATAGACTAGCTAATTCATTAGACTTGGTGGACCCCATTTTAATTTGACTTGACCTATAGGTTTGATTAATTGGAATAGCCATTATTAGACAAGTTAGTTAGTTAGTTAGTTATTACCTTAGTTATGGAGAGAATATTAATTATTCTAGTCATGACAAAAGGGGAAGGGCCTTTAAGTCATACCAACTAGTCCTACAACCAAATCCTAACCCTCATGAAACTCTATATAAACTCCTTCATGAATAGCCCTAGTCCACAACCCTCTTCATTCCAACCTAGAAAGAAAACCCTAGCACACCATTCCAAATCTCACTCATTTCATTCCAAAAAGGCTAAAAAATTGACATTACTAGAAGAGCACTTTAGGAGGGAAGCTTGGTGTGGAGCTTACAAGAAGGACCATATACTTCCTTGTGTTCCCTTGGTGCTATATATTGGAAATCCATCTCCCAATAGGTAAAACATATGACATTTCTCTTAGTTTAAGACTCTATTTTCATGCATGACACCAGTAGAAACACAACCATGGACTAGGGGTACCCATAGGGAGTAGAGCTAGGCTCTAACCATCATTTTGGTAGAAGTTATATAGAGTTTTAGTGTCATTTTTGGAGAAATTCGAGGATAGCACATCAAGCATTTGTCAAAATGACAAATATAGTTTTATTTTCAGTTTCATACACATGAATCGTTTGGTTTGCTCATTTGGAATAGGTATATATGATTCTAAGCATTTATATCTAGGTATATATATGTATATATTTAGATGAATGGATATAATATATATATACATGGCTCTCCCTTTTTCCTTCTGCTTTCTCCTGCGGGACCCCCCTCCGCCGGTAGCCGACGGCCGGCGGGCTCGTCTTCCCTTCCTCCTTTCTTCTGCCCCCTATTTCGGCCTCATGGCTCTCCTTCCAGACTTTCTCGCCTTCGCCGGGATCTTCTCCTCGTCGGACTCATCACCGCCCTCCGCTACTGCCATCTTTCCTCCGCTGTCCGTCCTCTTTCTCCCTCTCCCCTTCCCCCGCTGGCGTTTCTGCTGCGCCGTCCACTTCCGTCGCCCCCTCCATCATCACCCCTCCTCCGGCAGTCTCCCTCTCCCTGGCGGCCGCGTGCGGTCCTCCCGCTGCTGATCCTGCCGGAGCCCCCTTCAGAGTCCCCGCCTTCGAGCTTCTCCATCCCCCCTCGGGGTTGGGTCACTGCACGGGCTTCCCGTCCTTCGAGTGGCCCTCGGTTTTGCAGTTTTCTCGTCCACTGTCCTGCCCGATTTTGAATTTTGAATCCCCACTTACTTGCCTCGCCTCGAGCCCTAAGATCCATGAGGAAGGATTTGTAATGGGCGCATAACCCATGTCTTCTTTGGGCGCATGACCCCCCACCAGTCTGTGCGCATGGGCTACTTTCCCGCCCGACGCTTGGCCTGCTGGCGCATGGCCCCCCCTGCAGCGCCGGGTACATGGCACTTCCTCCTTGTCTTGGGCGCATGGCCCCTCTCCTTGGAAGGGGGTGCATGGTCCCTGCCCTCGGTCGTAGGCGCATGGCCATATTTACCCTCCGTGGGCGAATGGCCTACTCCCCCACCGTAGGCGTATGGCCCCCTCCCTCCTCCGTGTCGGGCTCGTCGGCCGTCGAGCCCTCTTCAACAGCAGGGGCTTTTTCGGCCTCGTCGTCGCTTGCTGGCACCTCGTGCGCTTTGCTCCCCTCGCCCGCCAGTGCCCCTCCGTTTCTTCTGGGGCCTGGGGTGGCGAGCGCTTCCCCTCCTCTCTCGGGACCGTTCTCTACTCCTGGTCGCGTGCTCCCGGCGGACCTTCTTGCTCTTGGCCCCCTCCTGGAGGAGCATGCCCCCCAGTTTGTACCTCCTCCAATTGCAGCATCACCTCCCCTCCGACGTGCCGTCCTCCTCTTCCCGCTATTCCACCTTCCCGTAGCTAGAGCTCGGCACCAGTTGTAGAGACATACAAAAAGAAGAAGAAATGCTGTCTTTTTTATTAACACAAGGCACTACAAATCGAGTACGCCTGAGAGATCCTGCGCTGAGGATCCCCGAGTACAAAAAAGAATTCTAGGGAATAGAACGATAGAGATCGAACGGTAGTTGCTCCTTTACTCCGTTAACACTCTGATTACAAAAGTGGAAGAAAATCTAAGAAAATTGCTAACTCTCGGCTCACTAGTAAGAAGTGCAGCAATTTGGCTCTTGAAAATGCTCTCCATCTGTTGTTTTGAAGAGGGATGAGACCCCTTTTTATAGTAGTTTCTGAGCTGGAATGATGTTATGCACCCATATGAGAAAATACGCTGGTTTTTATATGGGCACATAGTCCTGCTTTAGGCGCATAGGATGTAGCACATGCAGGCTGCATAGTAGTATGTTGATCGTGGTGCTGACGTGGCCGCATGCTTCGGTGCATGATTGGTCGTGGAGACTGACGTGGCCGTACGCTTCGGTGCACGTTTTGATCATGGCTTTGACTTAGTCAGGCTTGGGCGTGTAGCCATGTCTCGGACTATGCGCCCTTCTTTTGGGGGATCTTGTCTTGGACGCATCGAGCTTCACTGGCTGGGCGCATAGAGCTTCACTGGCTGGGCGCATAGAGCTTCACTGGCTGGGCGCATATATTCTCATTGGCTTGGGCGCATAAGGCTTCATTGTTGAAATTTTTTCATGCTTCTACAAGACCCCCTTCAAAGTTTTTGATACTTGAACGAGTTCGGAATACTTTAAAAGAAGCATGGACTGTCTTCTCGTGGGCGCATAGCACAGCGCTATCTTTGGGCACATAGTATTTTGGCCAGCCTGTTAGAGAGATATGACTGTTGAGATCTTCCTCGAAAATATGAACTAACAGATTCATCGAGATGGAATTTGAAGAGGTCCATCCTTTATACGTTGTCCACGTCAGCAAGTGGCAGTCGCAGAGTATGAAAAAGGTTAGATCTCTATGTGGACGCATAGGCTATGGTGGGCGCATGACACGCAATAGGCGCATAGGCGCATAAAGATAGTGGGCGCATAGGAAGTGGCCAGTGCCTATAAATAGGCTCTAAGGAGAGAGAAAGTTCATTATTCCCCTCTCTTCGAATTTTCAAAAAGACTCTTCATCTCCTTTAGTTAAGAATCATGTCCCCCAAGGTCGCCAAGAGATCCGCAAAGGGCAAGGGGGCTGCACCGAGTGGCTCTCCTCCTGCGGCAGCGTCCTCGCCAGTCCAAGACCCGATTCTGGGTGAGGGCACGCCTAAAAAACAACGTCTCGAGCGTTAATTTGTGACGCTCAGACTTTTTTTCTGCCTGGGCGCATGCGCCTAAGGTAACATACTTCTGTGAGCATCATTATGCGCACACAGAAGTCATGCGCCAATACTGTGGTGTGCTATGCGCCCACAGGTTGCCATGTTATGCACCCACATGCTGTGGCATGTTATACGCCTACGTAGTAATATATGTTATGCGCCCACGTGCTTGTCTGGGGCGCATAGTCCTTTGGGCGCATAGCCTTTTGGGCGCATAGCCCTTTGGGCGCATAAGAGCCTTTCTGTACAGTTTTTCCTACGGTTTTTTGAGTCTGACTTTCTCTTTTGTCCTTGCAGTAAACATATTTGTCACGAAGCTTGGCGATATCCCTTTCTGGACTGGAAAAAACTTTCCAAGCCTCCTTCCCGATGACCTCCACGAAAGACGATGAGATGGCCTAGGAAATCGTCAAAGCTTTCTACTCTGTATTAAAAGTGAAGCTTCCTGGGGTCTTGAATCGGAATGATGCCTTTGGCCCTATGAAGGCTGTTGCAGAGTGCCAAGTGGCGGACCTCGAGAGCATTGTCGGCTATGAAGAGCGGGCTAATACTATAAGGAAAGTTCTGAATGACTTGGAGGGTCAGGTAGCTCGATTTCGGGATGCTAAACAACGGAGCCCGTCATCCCTGTTCCTCAAGGAAGACGAGACTTTGATCAAGGCTGTCACGGAGGAGAAGACTACTTTCCAGGCGAGGAATGATGCCCTTGTTCGAGAGATCGACGAATTGGCTGACCAGCATGGTCAGTTCAACATTACAAGTGAGGCGCGTGCCGCCTCGAAGAACAGGCTGGCTGCACAGATCACCGAAAGGTATAATCACATTGCGCAGATCCAGAACGAGATCCCCAACTGAAAGCTGACTTGAGGGCGACAACATCTCCACAGGAGGATTATTTGGCTTAGGCTGCCATGACTGCCACCACTTCTGTCCATTTAGAAGAACAGCTGGCGATGTTGGAGAGAGAGCATCTGAGTCTAGTCCTTCTTGAGGATGAAGCCGCTCGTCAAGAAGAGGCACGGTGCTGAGCTACCGCAAAGTCTGAAGCGGAAGTCGCGGCTCTAAGAGACAATATAAACCGCCTATGTATCCCGTAGATTTTTATAACTTTCTTTTTTTTTTCAGCAATCATGGCTCTTGTACCTTTTTTCCATCTCTTAATAGACGTTAAGAATAAAGAATCTTTTCAGAAGTGAATATGGTTTTGTAAAATATCGAAACTAGAGGTAATGTGGACGTAGCAAGGATATTTCTGGTGGGTATTCCGCTGGGGAATTTTGATGTGGACCTATTATCCGTTTTATATTCAAGTTTTTTTGAATATAGATAATAAGTTGAACGAAGCTGCTAGTAGAGATAATACGGACGTAATAGCAGAGGATGTTCTATATCTGACCATAGGTAATATGGACGTGGAAAGATATATAACGTTAGGTGGGAGTGGATAATTCAGAGGTAGTAAGGACGTGATTATCCTTGAAGAATGCTTTGCTCAGAGGTTATATGGACATGGCAAAACATAATCATTTCATTGGAGAAATAATTATCGGAAAATAATTCAGAGGTAATAGGGACGTGGCTTGTTTTCGTCAAACCGAGTTTGGACAGAGTCAAAAATGGGAATGATTCTACTGGGGAAATATTTTGGAGGACCTATTATCCAAGGCATATTCAAGACTCTTAAAATACGAATAATATTTAGATAATTTTCGAATCACATAAACATCGCACTGTATATTTACATGACTGAACATATGTGAACATTATGAAGAAAAAGGGTTACACGTAGTATTTCTTCAGGAACTTGTCATTGATAGGCATCATGAGCAAGTCACCGTCCGGCCTGGTTAGTCGGTACGCACCGTTAGAATACACTGATTCTATGATGAAAGGACCTTCCCATTTATGCTAAAATTTTCCTTTCGTTTTGTGCGTCATGACCATTGGTCTTTTCACTGCTAAGACTAGATCACTGACTTGGAAGATTCTTTCCTTTATCTTTTTATTGAAGGCTCTGGAAAGACGCGCTTGGTATAGCTCAATACGCTGCTGAGCTAACAAGCATTTTTCTTCTAGTGCTTCGAGCTCCTGTAGAGGCAAACAATAGCTTTCTTCGGCAGTCAAATCGCTGGCTAAGGCTACTCGAAGAGAATAAATCTGGATTTCTAGGGGAAGAACTGCTTCGCTTCCATAAACCAGAGAGAATGACATACTACCTATTGGAGTCCGGACTGTTTTACGATAGGCCCATAAACATTCGCCGAGCTTCTCATTCCAATTGTGCTTGTTTGAAGACACAAACTTCTTGAGAATTTTAATGATGGTTTTATTGAAGGCTTCTGCTAGCATATTAGCCGTTGGATGTAGGCAGTAGAGGCTACATTCTGGATTCGATTCCTATCGCAGAACCGATAGAATGCATGGCTTGCAAATTGTGGACCATTGTCATGGATGATCACGTGAGATAGGCTGAAGCGGTAAATAACGTGATATTTGATGAAATTGATCACGTTCGATGCCTTCACTTCGGTAAGCGGTATAGCTTCCGCCCATTTGGAGAAGCAATCGGTTATGGCTATGATGAACCGATGTCCTTTGGAGGATGGCGGGCTGATTGGTCCTATGACGTCTATGCCCCAGGATTTAAAAGGCCAAGATGCTGTCGTCGGGTGTAGAAACTCCGAAGGTTGATGAATGAAATCGGTGTGGAATTGACAAGCTCTACATTTTTTTGCATATTCAACAGCATCTACTATCATCGTGGGTCAATAATAACCCATTCGTTTGAGACGATCTTGTAATTTGAGGCCTGGTTAATGTGCACCATAAATTCCGTCGTGAGCCTCCCGGAGTGTATATTTGGCTTCTGTGCCTGATAAACAACGTAACAGTAGCCCATTGTAAGAGCATCGGTACAGCATCTTGGTAGCTGTATCATAATAAAATCTGAAGGATCGCCTTTGGATAGACACCGCTTCCTTCGGGTCCTCGAAGAGGATTCCATAGATAGCGTAGTCTATGAAAGGGAATCTCCAGTCTTTAATATCGACGTTTATTTTTGTTGTGTAACTGTGATGAATATGCAAGGCATCTTTCACACCGAATAGTTTTTGACCAGACACTATGATCGATTGCTGAGTATTGGTAGGAACGGTCAAAGAAGCAGCGAGACCGGCTAGAGCATCTGCTTCTATATTCTGTAGTCGAGGTACGTGCTCGATGAAGAATCCAGCGAAGTAGATGCCAATTCGATTGTTGCTCTGTGATAGGGGATGAGATCTTCGTGATGAACTTTATAATCTCCTCAGACTTGACTAACTATTAGCTTGGAATCGTCGTACGCTTCTAGATAGTCAACTCCCAGTTGTTTTGCCAGTTGCAGGCTGATTAATAGGGCATTATATTCGGCCACGTTGTTGGTGTATGGTTCCACGAGAGAATATGCATAATGTATAACCAGATGATCAGGTGACACGAGTACGACACCTACACCAGCCATAATATTTCCTTTAGGTCCTGTTCTTGATGCACCGTCAAAGAATATTCGCCAAATGGGAATTTCTTCAGTTACAGTGTTAGACTCTACTACTTCATCGAAGATTTTGTCGTAGAGTTTGGAAGATTCTGGCACCGGATGAGCTGCCAGGTAATCGGCTAATGCTTGGCCTTTTACTGCCTTCTGAGGAACGAAGAGCATATCATATGGAGTCAATAGCATTGCCCATGTAGCTAAACGGGAATTGAGAGAACCCGGTCTAGTCATGAGTATTCTGTGCGGATTGACTTTGGATATGATGTGGATAGTCTGCCCAGACACATAGTGGTGTGTCTTCTGGATGACAAATACCAGTGTAAGGTATTCCTTTTTCACAGGTGTGTATCTGTGCTCGGCACCCACCATTGTGCGGCTGAGGTAGTAGATTACCTGCTCATGGTCGCCTTCATTCTTCTGAGCTAATAGGGCGCCAAGAGAATGGTCCATAGCGTAGACATATAGTAAGAAAGGCTTCCCCATTATTGGAGCTACCAATACTAGGGGGCTTATGAGATACGTCTTGATGTCGTCGAATGAACGTTGACATTGTTTAGTCCACACGAAAGATATACCTTTTTTCATGAGCTGAGTGAATGGTTGACACCTTCCAGAAAGGTTCGAAATGAATCGTCTGATGTAGGCTAGCCTGCCTTGCAGTCCGCGTAGCTCTTTGAGATTTCTTGGAGGATGCATATCGAGGATAGCCTTCTCTTTCTCCGGGTCAAGATGTATACCCTTTGAAGTGATAACGAAACCAAGGAACTTGTCACTGGAGACTCCCAGAAAAGACTTGGTTGGATTCATCTTGAGTTGGTGTGCACGCATTAGTTTGAATACCGTTCTCAAGTCTTGGAGGTGGTTGCCCTTGAGACGACTTTTTACTGCGATATCGTCTATATAACACTCTACTGTTTTGCACAAATAATCATAAAAAATTGTGTTAATGGCTCGCTGGTATGTCGCCCCTGCATTTTTTAATCCGAAGGGCATCACCATATAGCAGTATACCCCCAACGGTGTTCGAAAAGATGTGTGCTTCTCATCATCGAGGAACATCTTGATCTGGTTGTAGCCTGAGAACCCATCCATGAAGGACATCCGCTCGAAGGCACAAGTATTATCAATCATTACATCGGTGATCGGTAGAGGTAACTCGTCCTTCGGGCATGCAGAGTTCAAATCACGGTAATCGATACAGACTCGAACTTTACCATTCTTTTTCATGACTGGAACGATGTTGGCAACCCAGTCAGGGTGTTGTTCTTCGCGAATGAATCCACTGGCAATGAGCTTCTTGACTTTATTTTCGATGGCCTCCATGACATCTGGTCGAAATCGTCGTTGTTGCTGTTTCACCGGCTTAGCTTTAGAAGAAATATTTAGGCGGTGTATGGCGATTTAGGATCCAGGCCTAGCATGTCTTCATACCTCCATGCAAAGACGTCGATGTATTCTCTTATAAGTTGTATAAAAGATTGGCGTTCCTCGTCAGATAAACTTTTGCTGATGAAGATTGGTTTAAAAGCTGATTCATCTCCTAAATTGACTTGGATGACTTCGTCTTCGGTAGGTGGTTTACGTTGTTCGAAGTACAGCTCCCACCTAGTATCCATCTTTTGATTCCATTGTTCTAGCTCGATCGATTGGACATCGTCCACGATTTGGTCAACGAAAACCATGTTGTCGGACAGAGTTACTTTGAATATGTCACCAATGCTGGAGTCTAAGTTCCAAAGGGAGGAGTCAGAAGAATGAGAACAACGATCTGCTTCATCATCTGATCTTTCAAGAGTTATTGGAGGAGTGACCTAGCCCAAACCAACACCGTTTCGTTGATAGTAGTTCTCAGGTTTGCCGGGAGGAGCAAAGTGTCGTATTGGCAATCGTCGTCCCCAGCCGTAATTTAGCCCATGGTCGCTTTTGATGACATATCCCATGTTCTGGATGATATTCTTGGCCTGCCAACTATATCGAAAAAGTTGTATTTTTCAGAGTCATAGTCAGCTTTCGTATTGTGCTTGGGAGAAGTAGAGTCTGGAACAAACTTTCTCTCACCAATTATACGACCGAAGATGATTAGTTTTTCATCCTTCTTTCTGGCTGGAACGATGAAGTAGTGGATATCTTCTGGGTAAACATTTTCCCGCAGGTGAGGCGTTGTGACCGGCATGCAGAGGTGTGGTCATATGCCGTTCTCTAGAGTATATATCATGTCTATGTAGTGGCTTACAGATTGATAGACATCAGGTTAATTCAAAGATAAACCTTTACTAAGAAAATACGTAAGTTCTTCTTCAGGGATAACATCATGTAGCACCCAGTTTCTAAAATGAGGATAATTTTGAAATTTTGTATTTATAATTATTTAAAAATGATACTTAAACCATGTTATAATTTTAGGTAATTTTTAATTATTTTAAAACTATTTGAAATGTTGAATTATGATTTTGATGGTTAACTAGTGTAATCCTAGAGACTGCATGATCTAGATACTAACCATGACCATGGGGACCTAACCATGTGATTAGGATGACTAATTGTGACTTTTTAGCCTAAGGGTATTTTGGTCATTTTTGACTTATTAATGAAAATGAATTTTGATTAATTAGTATTGTGCTAATTGAATTGTTAGGGACTAACCTAGTTTTGACTAAACCTAGATGTTAATGATGCTCATGGAGGTTTAGTTAGAAGGTTAGAGACTTAATGGTTAAGTTAGATTAACAATATCTAGATATTTCATAGTAGGATATTTATACCTTAGGATATTTGTGAAAAAGAAAGCCTTATGACTAGTTGAACCAATAGGAAGGCTTAGAATTGGGTGGACAACTCCTAGCCACTCATCTATATGAAAAACTAACCCTAATTTATCTAATGACCAGCCATCAAGTGCCCCATCCCTTCATATAAAGAATCCTTAAGAAAACCCTTGCCTCTTTTTACCTCTACATAGAACCCTAAGTGTTCTTCCCCAAATTAGAGAGCTTCCCTCTTGGATTTGATTTCCTTTCCCTCACATTCCTCCATCCAAACTTCTCCTAATCCATCCCACACCATCAAGGAAGGATTCTATCCAAGAATTTGGGCAAGATGCAAAGGGAGGTGTCTTTTGGATAGATCTTCGTATCGGAGCCGTGTCCTAAAGATTTTCATTGGAATTCCACTCCCAATAGGTAAAATCTATCCTCTAACTTGATTTACTTTGTATATTAATTAGTTTTGAATCCAAAGGATCCACCCCCATGCATGTGTCCCCTTTAGATTCAATTTTGAGACTATTTGGAGTCCATTTGAGGATGTTATAGGTGTGTCTTATGTCCTACATGATAGATCCCAAATTAGGACACCCCATGTGTATGTATGTATGTATGATAATAGTTTAAATAGATATTTAAATTCGGTTTTAGAATGGTTAGATAGTGGATTGATCTTAGTTAGGATGGTTAGAATGAGTTTCATTTGGATACCTATGTTGGTATCCAAGTATCTTGGTCAACCCAAATTCGTCATAATTTTTATCCACGTTTTTATTAACCAAAGTAACTTAGAAATATCATAACTTTTAGCTTAGAACTCCGATTTATCTCCCTTTTTTTAAAAGAACCGTATCGAAGTTAGCTTTCCAAATATATATTTTAATAAGCCAAATTCGTTTGAAACTTTCTGCAAAATTATTTGAGTGTCAGCTGTACGAAAGAGGAACGTGTTTCGGTGTTTTTGCAATTTCGGGAGTTTCCGGACACGAAAATGCGATCCGTTTAAAGTTTCGGAAAGCTAACACAAAGGGCTATAACATATTTTAATCCTAGAAGTTAGTGAAGGCCCAATTGGTACAGTATTGATTTTAAGTAGAAGAGTGACTATACGATATATGCATTTTGTGTAACCTATGAGCCTATGTAGTATGGATATTAAATGAATATGGAGTATAATATGCATGATATGTTAGATGAATGAAATAATATATATATGATATATATCCTCTTTACATTAATGTATATATATGGTTGAATACAAGCATGTAGTAATACAATTAATATAATGTATGTAAGCAATGCATAAATGTATGAATGAAAGAATGATATACAATGTATACATGAAAGTATATAATGAATGCTAGATATGAATGCAAGGTATATATGTAATGATAGATATGAATGCATAATATATAAATATTGTAATACAATATATAATGATAACATGTATGGTAATATAGAGTATATGATGCAAGCTTGAATGAATGGAGGAAATACATGTATATAGGTAATATAGAATGTAATATATGAATGCAAGCATGCAAGATAATGTATTGTATCCATATATGATGTATTCAACTTAAAGATAATGTAATATATGAATGGAATGAATGATAATATATAACATGATATGTAGGTAATACAAGGTATAAAATATATGATGTGTGCATATTTGTATGCCTCTATGTTAATGTATGAAATGATATGAATATACAATGTATGCATATGTATAAAACATGTAGGTAATGCATAGATGCACGAATGAAATGAATGTATGCAATATGTTAATATAAATGCAAGTATCTAATATGCATGAATGTAAGTATAATATAATGCAAGTATACACGTATGTATCATGTAATGTAATATACATAATATGTATGTATGTATGTATGCAGAATATAATGTATGCAAGTATATAATGTATTCAAATATGTATGTATGTATAGGTACATGAATGAATGCAAGTATGCATATATGATATGTATGACTATATGTATACAATGTAAGTATGTATGTACGCATTTCTATAAATTGAGTTAACCTATAACCTTTTACACAAATGCATTCATACACCCTTTGACACCATGTATCCCATGTCACATACACCTACATATCACTAAATCTGAAAATATTAACACATATCCTTTCACACACATGCCAAACACACACATACTCACTTACTCTTTTACCTCTCTTTCTCTCTCTATAAATATGTATGTGCCTATATATAGCTTTCCTATATATATCTATGTATATGAATATGTGAATGTAAATTATATTATATATATATATATATATATATATATATATATATATATATATATATATATATATATATATGACTACGTTTGTGTGTCTTGTTAGCTTATGGTTTAGTTTTGTGCTTGGTTTAGCAAGTGACTTAGGCTATGAGTTAGTAGCTATCTTGGATACTTGATTTGCATATACTTAGTTTGTTTAGACCTAGAATTGACTAACCTAGACTAGTTGACCATTGTTGACTCAACCCTAGCTAGTTTGACCACAGTTGACTAGAGTTGATCTAGTTTGACTTTATAGTTGACCAAAGTTGACCAAGAGTTGACTTTGGTCTAGATTGACCTAGAATCATGTAGAATGCATAGTAGAACTTCATGTTACCATTTTGGACTTGTTGTGACTTGTGCTGTTCTGATTAGGAGCCAGACACCTCTCCTCGGACAGTACTTTTCATCCGGACACTCAGATAGCAGGCGAGTACATTCTCTGATCATTTCATATCCTGTTAGAATTATTCTCCTACTTTAAATTACTTTACTTGATGCTGTCACGTTGGTCACACGTATTAGTACTATATGGATCATTACTCGAGATGTTATCCCCTCAGGGAGCATCGAATACTGCACGTTCTGTACGTTTCACTTATATTGTGTATCACTATGCTTCATGGTTCATTGAATCACTTGTGACATGTACTCTCATGATCACAGAGTCTTCCTTAAATTATCCATTTATGGGCATTCCTAGAATCACCCATTTTTTGGCCTACCATGTATCACCCCTTGTGGGCCGTTACATAAATCATAACATAACCTGGCTGGATCCTTGTGTATTGATTGGGGTACGGAGGAGTAGAAGTAGGCATATGAATAATACCCAAGTAGTATCTCATCTGATCACCTCCGTAGTGTCTCATCAGAATCTTCTATGCCATTCACATGTTTGTATTGTACTCTGACTCACTAGCCACTATTAGTTCTCTACTTATAGGAAATATTTTTATTACAGTTCTCTCTCTGTTTACATTCTGTACTTTCTTCAGTTTTCTGTATCTTATTTTACTGCATGATTATATTTTCTAACCTGCTATGAACTGTTGAGATGTATTGTGCTCGCTCTGTCCTGACTGGACCTGTTAAAAATATTACAGAGGACGAGGAGGAGGCCTGTGTGGATACTTTCTATGGGACAACTCTAAATGACACCTGTGATCCGGATTTCCAGCCGGATCCACTAGCTGTAGAGACTGAGGCTCCCTAGTCTAGGTTTTACTATTTCTGTCATTTGAGATCTGGATTGTATATATTCTTTCATACTCTGTAGTTGAGACCTTGTATTTCTGGATGTTTGCTGAGATGTTATCTTAGACACTTAGACTATTCTGATCATCTATTTTTTATTTGAGTTCTATATCATATCATGCTTCTTCTTCCTTAGTTGTGATTGAGTTTACATTCTGTTATGTCACCCCCATTCGGGGAGTATAAACTGCTTAGCATTATATTGTTAGATATTGTGACCTAGGACAGCGTCCTACCGCCGACACTGCAGCGTAGGCTGGACGTACCCACTTCTCGTGCCCTTACTCTAGGGTGCGGGTCGTGACACATTTTTAGTGGTGGCCCATGCAGGTCAAGTTTGTGTAGTGGTATTCGAACTAGAGTATCACTACAGCCTGCAGCAGGATTAGGATGTATTTTTGAAGGTACTCAATCACAGTTAGGATTCCTTGAGAGATTCCTGGGATGACCCTTGAGAATCTCATTATAAAATATCTCGAAAGTTGATTCTAACAGTTTATATTTACCTTTCTTGGTTAGTTAATGAATTTGATTTTTGGTATCCATTGTTGATTTAATTTTTTTTGACAAGATGAAATTATATGGGCTAGGTCATCTCAGTTATGGAATCTGGTCTTCTACAGTCATATTAGCCAGCATTGTGAGGACATATAGTCTGATTTTGGATATATTTCTCGGATATGAGAATTTAAGGTTTTCGCAGCTAAGCTAGCGACATCGCAAAAATTTTAAATACCATGATTCTAGAGGTATGTGCCTTAGTCGAGGACTCTGTGATTATCGTAGCCTTGCTTACTAGTATGACGAGGATTTAGAGTACCATAATTTTGGATAGACGCATATGATTATCAGATTGTACCTTAAATGCTTTTGAACATGTTTTCTCTACTTCTGTTTCAGTCCTTCAAATTTTTTTATTGTTTTGTTTTGTTTTGTTTGCTTCTCATTATTAACTTAGGAGTAGGAGTAGGAGTAGCTTTAGCTGTCATTATAAACCTTTGTGTAACTTCTTGCTATGCATTTCTTCATAATACAATGAATCGATGATTTTTGCTAGACCTTATCTTGGATTTGATATTGTGGCTCTGGTTTCAAAATGGTTCCTTCTTTTAAACAGATAAGAAGAACAGATTTTATCATTATTTCCTTCTTGCCATTATTTCTTGTATTATTTTTTTTAAAAAAATAATAAAACTGTCTTGATTACATCAATCACCTACTTTGCAATCTTGGTAGGAATCTAAATGTTGGTCTTGATATAGATTTTAATTTGTATATTGGGACATGAGAATATATATATATATATAGTGGACACAGACACTTTGTCTGACACGTATGCATGCTACACTTTGATTACCAACCTATCTAAATGCATTTTCCAGTTTAAATTCATAATTTAAATATAAATTTCATGTTATTAGTTTTGTTTACATCACTGCACATGTATGTTATATACAGGGTTTCAATTCTTAAAGAAATTGGTTGAGTTTGTGTTTGAACTTGTCAAATCTGAGACTGTGTGTATATTAACACTTAATACTGGATTCTAAGTGATTAGTTCAATTTGTAGTTTTTAGATGTAATATTTTGAGCTGTATACATTGTTGTATGAATGGATATAATGTTAGGTTTTATACTCTTACATGTTAGGTTGTGGTTGTTATGAACATTGGGTTGGTTTGATGTTCAAATTTTTCTAAAATTCTGAAACTGAATACATGTTAACATTTTTACATTGATTTCAAATATTTAGTTCAATTTCAGATTTAATATGTAATATTAAACTGTATGCATAGCTAAACGTATGGATAGTATGTTAGGGTTTCGTCTCTATCATGTTAGGTTGTGTTGGGATCATTGAGTTTGGTTGTGATGTTCAAACCCCTAAAATCTGAAACTGCATTATGTTAATATTACACTGGTTTAAATGTTAGCTTATTTTCAGATTTTGTATGTAAATGCTGAACTTAAACTGGGTTTAACCTTTCAATACTAAAGCTATAATCCTGTACAAGGACACACACACTCTAACTTAGTATACACTGTCATGTAAACCTAACCCTTCCTCTCTATGTTATGTTTATATATCTATATAAATATATATAGAGTTTATGCATACATGTTATAATGTATATAGATACATAACTAAATCTCTGTCTCTCTCTCTCTCTCTCTATATATATATATATATATATATATATATATATATATATATATATATATATATATGGTTAGCCATGCAAGTTATGAGTAAATAGGTTGTGCATTGTAGATTGTTTAACTAATATGCCATGAGTAGTGTAACTTGATAGCTGTTGTTTTGAAACCCAAATCCTCCTATACACTTTCATGTATATTTCACACACACGTCTGCTATCTAACCCTATGAACATGTCCACATACACCTATACACACACTAACCACATAACCTTTATATAATGCTAGCTTTTTCCCTCTCTAATTCTCTCTTTATATATATATTGCGATTGGATTTCAATGCTCAACGTTGCGCTTTAAATTTTGGTTTCGATTTTGCCTTAAAGCCTTGATGATTGTTATTTCTGTATCTTTTCCAGTTTAACACCCCAGATTGCTTGTATGTTTTGATACCCTATGATTGTTTTGGCCTAGTATGACTAGTATACCTAGATGAGACTTTCACTACCACCGTATGCCATGACCTTGTATGCAGTCCTTTTAAATTGTATGATTTGATTAAGTCCCGAGACCTTGATTGTTGGGAGTTTAACTTAGAAGGAGTACGACCATCTTAATTTCAAGGACAAAATTTTTCTAAGGAGGGTAGACTTATAGCACCCAGTTTCTAAAATGAGGGTAATTTTAAAATTTTGTATTTATAATCATTTAAAAATGATATTTAAACCATGTTATGATTTTAGGTAATTTTTAATTATTTTAAAACTATTTAAAATGTTGAATTGTGATTTTGATGGTTAACTAGTGTAACCCTAGAGACTGCATGACCTAGATACTAACCATGACCATGGGGACCTAACCATGTGATTAGGATGACTAATTGTAACTTTTTAGCCTAAGGGTATTTTGGTCATTTTTGACTTATTAATGAAAATGAATTTTGATTAATTAGTATTGTGCTAATTGAATTGTTAGGGACTAACCTAGTTTTGACTAAACCTAGATGTTAATGATGCTCATGGAGGTTTAATTAGAAGGTTAGAGACTTAATGGTTAAGTTAGATTAACAATATCTAGATATTTTATAGTAGGATATTTATCCCTTAGGATATTTGTGAAAAAAGAAAGCCTTATGACTAGTTGAACCGATAGGAAGGCTTAGAATTGGGTGGACAACTCCTAGCCACTCATCTACATGAAAAACTAACCCTAATTCATCTAATGACCAGCCATCAAGTGCCCCATCCCTTCATATAAAGAATCCTTAAAAAAACCCTTGCCTCTTTTTACCTCTACATAGAACCCTAAGTGTTCTTCCCCAAATTAGAGAGCTTCCCTCTTGGATTTGATTTCCTTTCCCTCACATTCCTCCATCCAAACTTCTCCTAATCCATCCCACACCATCAAGGAAGGATTCTATCCAAGAATTTGGGCAAGATGCAAAGGGAGGTGTCCTTTTGGATAGATCTTCGTGTCGGAGCCGTGTCCTAAAGATTTTTATTGGGATTCCACTCCCAATAGGTAAAACCTATCCTCTAACTTGATTTCCTTTGTATATTAATTAGTTTTGAATCCAAAGAATCCACCCCCATGCATGTGTCCCCTTTAGATTCAATTTTGAGACTATTTAGTCCATTTGAGGATGTTATATGTGTGTCTTATGTCCTACTTGATAGATCCCAAATTAGGACACTCCATGTGTATGTATGTATGATAATAGTTTAAATAGATATTTAAATTCGATTTTAGAATGGTTAGAGAGTGGATTGATCTTAGTTAGAATGGTTAGAATAAGTTTCATTTGGATACCTATGTTGGTATCCAAGTATCTTGGTCAACCCAAATTCGTCATAATTTTTATCCACGTTTTTATTAACCAAAGTAACTTAGAAATATCATAACTTTTAGCTTAGAAGTCCGATTTATCTCCCATTTTTTTAAAAAAACCGTATCAAAGTTAGCTTTCCAAATATATATTTTAATAAACCAAATTCGTTCTGAAACTTTCTGTAAAATTATTTGAGTGTCAGCTGTACGAAAGACGAACGCGTTTCGGTGTTTTTGCGATTCCGGGAGTTTTCGGACACGAAAATGCGATCCGTTTAAAGTTTCGAAAAGCTAACACAAAGGGATATAACATACTTTAATCCTAGAAGTTAGTGAAGGCCCAATTGGTACAGTATTGATTTTAAGTAGAAGAGTGACTATACGATATATGCATTTTGTGTAACCTATGAGCCTATGTAGTATGGATATTAAATGAATATGGAGTATAATATGCATGATATGTTAGATGAATGAAATAATATATATATGATATATATCCTCTTTACATTAATGTATATATATGGTTGAATACAAGCATGTAGGAATACAATTAATATAATGTATGTAAGCAATGCATAAATGCATGAATGAAAGAATGATATACAGTGTATGCATGAAAGTATATAATGAATGCTAGATATGAATGCAAGATATATATGTAATGATAGATATGAATACATAATGTATAAATATTGTAATGCAATATATAATGATAACATGTATGGTAATATAGAGTATATGATGCAAGCTTGAATGAATGGAGGAAATACATGTATATAGGTAATATAGAATGTAATATATGAATGCAAGCATGCAAGATAATGTATTGTATCTATTTATGATGTATTCAACTTAAAGATAATATAATATATGAAAGGAATGAATGATAATATATAACATGATATGTAGGTAATGCAAGGTATAAAATATATGATGTGTGCATGTTTGTATGCCTCTATGTTAATGTATGAAATGATATGAATATACAATGTATGCATATGTATAAAATATGTAGGTAATGCATAGATGCACGAATGAAATGAATGTATGTAATATGTTAATATAAATGCAAGTATCTAATATGCATGAATGTAAGTATAATGTAATGCAAGTATACACGTATGTATCATGTAATATAATATACATAATATGTATGTATGCATGTATGCAGGAATTAATGTGATATAATGTAGAGTATGCATATATGAATATAATGTATGCAAGTATATAATGTATTCAAATATGTATGTATGTATAGGTACATGAATGAATACAAGTAAGCATATATGATATGTATGACTGCATGTATACAATATAAGTATGTAAGTATGCATTTCTATAAATTTAATTAACCTATAACCTTTTACACACATGCATTCATACACTCTTTGACACCATGTATCCCATGTCACATACACCTACATATCACTAAATCTGAGAACATTAACACATATCCTTTCACACACATGCCAAACACACACATACTCACATACTCTTTTATCTCTCTTTCTCTCTATATATATATGTATGTGCCTATATATAGCTTTCCTATATATATCTATGTGTATGAATATGTGAATGTGAATTATATATATATATATATATATATATATATATATTATATATATATATATATATATATATATATATATATATATATATATATATATATATATATATATATATATTATATGACTAAGTTTGTGTGTCTTGTTAGCTTATGGTTTAGTTTTGTGCTTGGTTTAGCAAGTGACTTAGGCTATGAGTTAGTAGCTATCTTGGATACTTGATTTGCATATACTTAGTTTGTTTAGCCCTAGAATTGACTAACCTAGACTAGTTGACCATTGTTGACTCAACCCTAGCTAGTTTGACCACAGTTGACTAGAGTTGACCTAGTTTGACTTTATAGTTGACCATAGTTGACCAAGAGTTGACTTTGGTCTAGATTGACCTAGAATCATGTAGAATGCATAGTAGAACTTCATGTTACCATTTTGGACTTGTTGTGACTTGTGTTGTTCTGATTAGGAGCCAGATACCTCTCCTCGGACAGTACTTTTCATCCGGACACTCAGATAGCAGGCGAGTACATTCTCTGATCATTTCATATCCTGTTAGAATTATTCTCCTGCTTTAAATTACTTTACTTGATGCTGTCACGTTGGTCACACGGATTAGTACTATATAGATCCTTTCTCGAGATGTTATCCCCTCATGGAGCATCGGATACTACATGTTCTGTGCGTTTCACTTACATTGTGTATCACTATGCTTCATGGTTCATTGAATCACTTGTGACATGTACTCTCATGATTACAAAGTCTTCCTTGAATCACCCATTTATGGGCATTCCTAGAATCACCCATTTTTGGGCCTACCATGTATCACCCCTTGTGGGCCGTTATATGAATCATAACATAACCTGGCTGGATCCTTGTGTAATGATTGGGATACGGGGGAGTAGAAGTAGGCATGTGAATAATACCCAAGTAGTATCTCATCTGATCACCTCCGTAGTGTCTCATCAGAATCTCCTATGCCATTCACATGTTTATATTGTACTCTGACTCACTAGCCACTGTTATTTCTCTACTTATAGTAGATATTTCTATTACAGTTCTCTCTCTGTTTACATTCTGTACTTTTTTCAGTTTTCTGTATCTTACTTTACTGTATGATTATATTTTCTAACCTGCTATGAACTGTTGAGATGTATTGTGCTCGCTCTATCCTGACTGGACCTGTTGAAAATATTACAGAGGATGATGAGGAGGCCTGTGTGGATACTTTCTATGGGACAGCTCTAGATGACACCTGTGATCCGGATTTCCAGCCGGATCTACTAGCTGTAGAGACTGAGGCTCCCTAGTCTAGGTTTTACTATTTCTGTCATTTGAGATCTGGATTGTATATATTATTTCATACTTTATAGTTGAGACCTTGTATTTCTGGATATTTGCTGAGATGTTATCTTAGACACTTAGACTATTCTGATCATCTGTATTTCATTTGAGTTCTATATCATATCGTGCTTCTTCTTCCTTAGTTGTGATTAAATTTACATTCTGCTATGTCACCCCCATTCGGCGAGTATAAACTGCTTAGCATTATATTGTTAGATGTTGTGACCTAGGACAGCGTTCTACCACCGACACTGCAGCGTAGGCTGGACGTACCCACTTTTCGTGCCCTTACTCTAGGGTATGGGTCGTGACACATCATCCGCTGAAGGTACATTATTATGAGTATTGATATACTCATCGAGAGGATCATCATCCGGAAGAGGAGCCACGATCTTGGCCAATTTCACCAGATAGGTAATTCTTCAGGATTGGAAGGATGGACATTAGCAGGTTCCTCTCGGGTGTCTTGCTGACAGTGATGGTCAACGATTTGACCTTGTCAGGGTTCTTCTTTTTCATCCAAATTGTGAGAGGCTTCGGAGTACTTTTTGGAGTCGTACATCCTTTGACTCAGATAATCAGGGGACCATCATTGGAGATGAACTTGCTTCAGCTTCATTGTTAGCTTCGTTGCCGTCATCCTTGGGGGGCTGAGATTGGTAAAGTACCGAATCTCCGTAGTAGGCCTCGATGCCTTTAAAAGGATTGACATCGGCAAACTCCGTCTTTACGACACCGTCGCTGTTGACGTACTTTAAACACTGGTGAAGTGTGGAAGGAACGATCATGTTCTCGTGTATCCATGGACGTCCCAACAAGACATTGTAGGATACATTGGCATCGATCACATAGCAGAAAACCTCCGTTCGGAGATCACCGATCTAGCAGTTGAGACGGATCTTGCCCAGCGGGTGGCTTCGAACCGCATTAAAAGCCATGATAGTTGTGTTGGTTGCAGATAGCTTGTGCAGAGGGATCTCCAGAATTTGAGCAGACTTCTAGGAATGATGCTGAGGGAGGATCCTGGATCGATGTGCATACGGTCCACCTTGATCGCCCCGATATACCTTGTATAGTACAAGGGTCTATCATGACGATTATTTTTGAGTAACATGTCCTCCTGTAAAAAGGTTATGTTTGGCACCACTTCTATAGTACTGTGGCAGTGAGGACAGGAGACAGGGCCTTCAGCGGGGGCTTTGACTTCAGCGAGGTAAGAGTCAGCATGTAGTAGTGCCTCACTTAAGGCCTTCCGCATTTCTTTGGAGAGTCGCAACAGATCGAACAGAGACAACCTGACAAGTGTATTGGCTAGTTATGCCAGTATGTCAAAGTTGTAGGGCTGATCCATGCCCTCAGGAGCTGACGCCTTCAGAGACTTGTCAAACTGCGTCTCCTTCTACTTGGCTTTGTCCGTAGTTGAAGGCTTAGACGGGCCGACTTCTGAGCTTGTGGGGGTAGCAGGAGCTTGAGAAGGTACTGCTTCTTCTTGTGCGGGATCGTATGTCCGAAGATAAGTCTTCCCCGACCGTGTCTCGCCAGATAGAACCTCGTAGATGGGAGAGGAAACTATAAGGCATGACTTGTATTTCTAGCCCCTTTTGGCTTTGGGAGGTACTACCCCCTGCGTCACTTCTTGCACAAGCTCCGGATGGACCCATATGATCTCACCACGTTCAGTCGTGAGTGGCACCAAGGTTGAGTTGCGAGCTGGCGGTAGGTTGACGACTTCCATTATTGCCTTAGGAATCGGGACCGCGTCGTCTGGGACTTCTGTGGGAGGAAAGTCACCAAAATGAAGAGATATCATGTCAGAAGATACGACCTTATCTTCAGCTTCGAGGTTAATCACTTGACTGTCGATAAGCTGTTGTATCGTCTTCTTCAGGACGATGCAGTCCTTGGTGGAATGATGCACATACTGATGATAGAGACAGTACTTGGGATCGTTGAGCTGGTTCGCCTCCGCAGGACGTCGTAGTAGAGGCAATGTCAATTTACTACCCGTTGTCAATGTATAAAAGATGGTAATGACATCGTCTTCATCAAAGGAGAATGTGAAACCCGTAATTTTTAATTAATTAATTCAGTATTATTTTATTTATTATAATTAATATTTTTGAAAATTTTAGTATTTAGTCAAACTCGTAAATTTTTTTTTATTTAATTGTATAATTTATTGCTAAATTAATTATTATTATTTTTATGAAAAACCAAATTTTTAGAAATATTATTATTCCTAGATTTTTTTGTTGGTCCAGACCCGTCCCGAACCTATCTCGAACCCAAGTTCGATTTTTCCAAAACTAATTTAGAAATCTCTTAGTATTTATATATTTCATTTTTCTTAAATAAAAATAAAACAATTCTTTTTAAACTCTCTTTAACTCTCTCTTTCACTCTCATTTTACCAGAGAAGGAAAACCCTTCATTTTCCTTTCCCATTCCAAACGCTCGGTCGACTCCCTCGGCTTCCACAACCGTCGAAACCCCCGACTCTTCCCTTCTTCTTTCCGAAACCCCCATTTAACCCCTATAAAACCCTCGGCGCGCCCCGAGCCACCTCCAGCGTCGATTCCGAGCCCTCTCAGCCGACCCCGACGTCGCCTCCCTGTCCAGCGACCCGCGCAGCCTCCCCGCGCCGACCGTCGCCTTCCCCGCGGCCGCACACCACCGTCGCCTGCCCAGGTCATCCTCTGGCGCCTCTCGCCGCTACCGTGCGCACCTCCTGTGCGTGCTGCCTTTCCCGTGCCCGGTTTCTGTTCAGATCCGTACTTTTCGAGGCACGTTCCGCTGTTCCGCGTGTTTTGGATTTCCGAGATTCGCGGGGTTTCCGTTTTCTTCCTATTTTCATCTGAGAGCTCTAGCCGAGCACCCGAGGTATAATTTTTGTATCTTCGTGTCCCTCTCTTAGTGTCGATGATGACATGGTCCCCGATCCCGCTATGGGAATCGGATCGATTTACGATTTCGGATTTTTCGAACTTCCTTTTCGGAATGACTCTGTAGAGTTGTTTTGGCTTTGTGGTTCTGTGGTTCTCAAAAATTTCTGAGTTAAGTTCAGGATATTCCATGTATGGTTCGGTAGTTTTCGCTTCTCCGAATTTCTTTTCGGATTCTTCAAATTTTATATTTCGGAATTCATGCTGTGATGTTGAGTTTAGTATTCTGGTTTCTTTTCGGATATGGTTCTGATTATTCCAACTTCGATATGGAATAGTCGGGCTTGCTTCCGATTTTGAGTTTGATAGATATGGAGTTTGGATTATCGGATTTGGGATTTAAGCTCTGTTAATTCATTTTATATATATAAATGGCTTTGAAATGGATTTTGGTTATGTATTGGCGTTTGGAATATTTTGGTTGTATCTTTCCATTATTGGGTTATCCCGATTACAAAGGAGATGCTGTCCGATTTTTAAAAAAATATTTAAAAACCTTTCGGTTCGACTATAATCAGATATTATTTGGTTTTCGGATAATATTTTTGTACTAACTAAATGCAAACGAAACCGGCCAACCCGGACGTTGAGGCATTAGTTAAAACATGAGTTTTTGAATGGCCAAGTCTGAGACGCATTTTTATAATTATCTTTAATTTATTATTATTTTTAGAATGGGTTACTGCTGTTAGTATTTTGGTGCAGGGCTTCGGCCTACTGTTGGACCGTTCGCGGTATTCAGAGTTCGCCTTTAAATTAAATTAATTTATGTAAAATTTGTAAGGACATAAGTCCAAGTTTTCTTTTCTATTTTCTGTGGAACTGTAATAAGTAGGTAGTTTTTCCTTTTATTTTTCTGGATTGTTGTTTTGTAGGTAAACGCATAAATGGTAAACTGAATATTTATTTTTATAGAAAAATTAATAAGAGTTTTCTCACATTAAAAATAATAAGATTTCAAGTTTGTAACTTAGACAATTTCATGTTTTCTCATTAAAAGAAAAATAACTAATATATATATATATATATATATATATATATATATATATATATATATATATATATATATTACAAAATACAAAGTTTTGCCAAATAATTGATAAATGCAAAATTTTCCAATAAAAATGTTAACTTGACTTTTACCTCATTAAATTAATAACTTTGAATCGCATCGATAAACGTATTTTGTTTATAACAACATAAAATTTGACTAGGATCAAATTTTAGAGATTGTAACTAGCACACCTAGATATGGTTTCCTCATTTATGCTAAGTCGGGATTCTCAAAGTAGAATTTCGAAGACGAGTCTGATTTTCTTTCCCGGAACCGACTCTTCAAAACCCAGTCATAAACAAAGGCAAGTACGGTTGTGTTTATTTTTCAATTTAGTTAATAATAGTAATATTGCAAGATTAAACCACATTGCTACACGGAACTCTCTCCTAGAGTATTGATTGTTATTGATTGTGGGATTGGGGGAGTAGTGTAGTGTATTATGACCAATACCCCTCATATTGCATATTGATTGTGCGATCTTACCCCTCTTACACACGGGGATAAGCCGTATCGTATCACTAGGATACTATTGTACAACCCAAGCCGGTCATAAGCATTACATACTCAAATTACATTGTTTTTAATTATGAAAAATTGCTGGAAAAAAATTGTTAAAGTATTTAGACTGTTTAAATTGCAAATTTCTAATTATTAGTTGAATTGTTAAATTTTTATAATTTTACTTTGCTCCTTTCCTGACTGGATCCCCCACCCCCAATAGGTTCCTTTGATGAAGCTGAGCTATTGATAAATAGCTACTATAACCCGGTGCTTTATCCAGCTATTCTGCCAGAGTCCCACTTGGAGGACGATGATCCTGTGACTGACGAGCCAACTTCCTAGACGATGTTATTTCATTTCTAGTTTGATGTTTTGAATAAAAAGACAGTTTAATCCAGTTTGATTTCAGTTGTATTTTGTTGGACAAAGTTTTTAAATATTCAAAATTTAGATGTTGTGACAAAATAGATTGTGTTGTTGTGACTACCTGCATTTGGATACAGCTTACTGCCACCGTCTCATAACGGTGCAGGCTGGGCATGATCCGATTCGACCCAACAATTTGGAACCGGGTCGTGACATATTTTTAGTGGTGGCCCATGCAGGTCTGATCAACAACTTAGGTAAACATATCTAAAAATATTTAGAACACTAGAACATTAATTTGTTACAACATAGGACCGAAATATATTATAAATAAATATTTTTGTTTGTTATAGACTGGTAGGCTACCTTGCTTATGTTTTGCAATACTAAACTTTCCAGAGTATGGCCACTGATAAAACCAACACTGCTGGCGAGTGGTTGTCATCACCCGATCACACCCCACCTCCTCAACCAAGTCCGGATCCTACACCTCGGCAGCTGGCCAATTGTCCCCATAATGCACCAGCACCCCATGGATTTTACACTTCTACTTAAGTGTTAGATCTTACATCTTCCAGGACTGAACATCAAGCCCCTGCAGTGGTGCCAGATCCAGTTGCTCCACCAGTGCCCGTGGACCCCACCGACCTTGTAGGCCTGCTACGAGGAGTGCTTGAGGCACAGAGAACTCAAGCTGAAGCTCATCGCGAACAGACAGCGATTATGAGAGAAGGCATGGAGAATGCCCACAATGTGGCTATGGCTGCACTGGAGAGAGGAGAAGCAGCCCAATCTGAATCAAGGCCTGCTAAAGTCGAAGATATCGAGAAATTCAAGAAGCTGGGCCCTCGACCTTTCAAGGGAACCGAGGGAATTATCTATGCTGACGAATGGCTCGACAGTATGGAGCGTCTCCTCAGTGTCGCTCGACTTCCTGATGATCTTCAAGTTAAAGCAGTGGGACTCCAACTGCTAGATGTAGCCAGTACCTGGTATCGGAATGAACCCCGACTCCAGGACAGGCAGCTTGACTGGAACGCCTTCAAGAGGTTGTTCCGTAGGAAGTTATTCCCAACATCAGAGTTCTGGGAGATGGAAAGACAGTTCCAGAATCTGAAGTAAGGGAATGACTGTTGGAGAATATGCGGCAGAGTCTGGTCAACTTAGTCGCTTTGCAAAGAACTTGGTTGCTGACCTCGCTGATCGTGCTGAAAGATTCAGGTATGGACTGAGGGAAGAGATTCACACACCTATTATCGCAGGTGTTGCCAAGACGTATGAGAGGATCCTAATACGGGCTCAAGATATAGAGAAGAGTCAGCCTGCTCGTTCAAAGAGGGAGTATTCTGGAACTAGCAACTTTCAGACTAACTAGAAGAGGCCCAACCACAACAATAACAACAGGCCTTCTCACCACCAGCAGCAGTACCATCAGACGAGGACCAATGACAGAGCGCCTCAGAAGCAGATTCCTGTCTGCAATTTCTGTAAGAGGCCAGGACATCAGTCGAATATCTGCAGAAAGAGGCTAGGACACTGCCTAGTTTATGGGTCTGCCATCCACCATGTGAAGGACTGCCCCACGGCCTTCAACCGGACTGGAACAACATCGCAGAAGGCTCCTCTACCCACTCAGCAACAACAGTTTAGGCAACACCAACAGAAGACTGGGCGAACTTTTGCCCTAACAGCAGAGGAGCAAGAGCCAGGAATCTACCGTTGATGTTATTGCAGGTTTCATTTATGTGCATTCACATCCTGCTTTAGCATTATTTGATTCGGGTGCTCCACACAGTTTTATAGCAACAAAATTTATCACTGCACACCACCTAGTTACGGGATTTAGCAAGAAGATATGTAGAGTTATGACTGGTGGTGGACCTATACCCATCACTGAGACCTATAACTGTCCTATAACTATATCAGGACATAATTTCTTAGCACCCTTACTTGTGATGCCGTTACCTAACTATGATGTAGTCCTAGGAATGGACTAGTTGAGTAAGCAGCATGCGCTGATAGATTGTCACAGAGGATGTATAGTCTTCAGCTCACCTAGAGAGCCAGATTTTAAAATCTCTCGAGCTCCGGAAGATATGGAGGGTATTACTTACTCCTCTATCACCGAAGAACCTGGACCTCCTCACCCCATCATAGCAGAATTCATGGATGTATTCTATGATAGTCTTCTAGGATTACCTCCAAATCGAGATGTAGAATTCACCATCGACCTAGTTTCCGGCTCTGCCCCTATTTCTCGGGGATGCTACAGAGTCAACCCTAAGGAGGCCAAGGAAATGAAGGACCAGATCAATGAGCTGAAGGCCCTTGGATTTATCAGAGACAGAGTTTCACCCTGGAAAGTACCTGTCTTATTTGTACCGAAGAAGGATGGGACTGTGCGGATGTGTATCGACTACCGGGCGCTGAACAACATCACCATCAAGAACAAGTACCCTCTGCCCCGGATCGATGACCTGTTTGATCAACTCAGTGGAGCTAAGGTGTTCTCGAAGATAGACCTTCGATCTGGCTACCATCAAATCAAGGTCAGAAAGGAGGATATCCCAAAGACGGCATTCAACACCAAATATGGTCAGTATAAATTTTGGTCATGTCGTTTGGATTGACGAATGCCCCTGCGGTATTCATGAACCTTATGAGCAAGGTCTTCCATGAATATCTGGATCAGTTTGTTGTTGTCTTCATCGATGACATTCTGATCTACTCGAAGACCGAAGAAGAGCATGAAGAGCACCTGAGAAAAGTTCTGGGAACCTTAAGGAAGGAGAAGCTCTACGGTAAGCTATCTAAATATGATTTCTTCTTAGACAAGGTGGATTTTCTGGGCCATGTTGTCATAGAAGAAGGAATTTTGGTGGATCCTAAGAAGATAGCTGCTATTGAGAAGTGGAGTACACCAAGTTCAGTTGCTGAAATCAGAAGTTTCTTGGGCTTAGCTGGCTACTACCGAAAATTTGTGAAGGATTTCGCCAGGATTGCTGAGCCGATGACGAAGCTCACAAAGAAGAATGAAGAATTTGTGTGGACTGAAGCTTGCCAGGCAGCATTTGAGGAACTGAAGAAGAGACTTACAACAGCATCGATACTTACGCTACCTGCAGGTACCGACGGTTTCTCAATCTATAGTGATGCTTCTGGTAAAGGTTTGGATTGTGTTCTTCAACAATACGGGAAAGCAATTGCTTACGCATCTAGGCAATTACAGACTCATGAGAAGAACTATCCTACGCATGACTTGGAGCTTGCAGCAGTTATTTTTGCACTGAAGCTGTAGAAGCATTACCTTTATAGAGAAAGAGTGGAAATATTTACAGACCACAAAAGTCTTAAATATGTTTTCACTCAGAAGGAGCTGAACATGCGACAGAGGCGATGACTGGAGCTGATGAAAGATTTCGACATCGACCTGCAGTACCATCCGATTAAGGCTAATGTGGTTACAGATGTACTTAGTTGATACCCAATGGCGATGTTTTTGACCAAGGAGCGGCATTTGCTGGAAGACATAGAGAATTTGGACTGGAAATTATACTGCCTGAAGAGGAAATAAAAAAGCTGGGAAGAGAAGCAATTGTACCAGGAGTTGAATCATCAATGATGCAGTTGCAAGTGCGTTCAAGTCTGATGGATAAAATCAAGGAGACACAATTTCAAGATGAGACGCTTTGCAAACTCAGAGATCAAGTGCTGGCAAGAACACTTGAAGGATTCTCAATCGCCAGTGATGGAGCACTGAGGCATGGTACGAGGCTTTGCGTACCAACTGACGAACTGAGGAATGAGCTGATGCAAGAAGCACACCAGTCGCAGTATTCAATACATCCAGGAGCTAACACTACAAGAAAAATGGCTTTTCTTGACGGTTTTTCCCCGTCAAGAAAGACTTTTCTTGACGGTTTTGGATCCGTCATCTAGGCCCCCGTCAAGAAAAGTCGACACTTTTCTTGACGGTTTTTTGTTTGTTTCCTTGACGGTTTTAAACCGTCAAGAAACAAGCGTTATCTTGACGGTTTTAAACCGTCAATAAAACAAAAAAAACCCGTCAAGAAAAGTGTCGACTTTTCTTGACGGGGGCCTAGATGACGGCTAATAACCGTCAAGAAATTGTTTTTTGGTGTTTGCAAACCGTCACGAAATGAATTATTTTTTGACGTTTTCGCAACCGTCAAGTTAAAAACCGTCAAGGAATAAAAAAATTTGCCATTTTACAACCGTCAAGATAAACATAATATATTCCAGAATCCAATTACCAAATACACATAATACACAGAATCCAATTCCAGAATCAATATATTCTAGAATATCACAAGCATCACACAACTATAATATACAATTTTTTATATTAAAAAATACGCGTTCATACACCACAAACATCCAAATAACCCAAATTTTTGATTTTTGTACAATGCACGTTGTTCGTACATCCAAACATCTCCAAACATCCAACAAGTACATCCAACCACAAACACGTTCGTACACCATAAATATCCTAAACATTTATAGGAGTAAATTAACCAAAATATCTCTGAACCCAGAGCAGCATGCAACAAGTACATCCAAACGTCCAACCACAAACACGTTCGTACACCATATATACATATCCAAAACATATTTACAGGAGTAGATTAACCAAAATATATCTGAACCCAGAGCAGCATTTCCTTTAGGTTAATCTGCAAACAAGGTGAACATAACATTATAAGTCAGCAACACAACTGAAATTCAATCAAATTTTGAATGGACAGAACAATCTAGGGAGGACTCAAATGTTGCAGTAGTTTAAATGTGCAGGAAATCAGTTGGGGAAAAAAATACAGAAATAGAGAGACAGTTCAGTTTAACATTCAATTCCCAATTAACATCAACAACAACCCCCAACCATCTCAGATATCACATAGCATAGAAAACAACTAAGGTTAAACCCAGTTGAGTTATAACATTCAGTTCTTACTGAAAACTCAGATTATTTAGCAATTTCAAACCCAGACTAAACCCATATTCCCAGATTTGCAGTTCATAATACCCCCATATACTAGTTAACATAGGATACAATCTCAGATTTATAAAATAGAACCCATTCTCAGGTTGGGGTCATATCTGTCAATACTCAGTGCATTAGAAACCTATGATATCACAAACAAATGCAATGTATAAAACTCCCAATTCTGGAAAAGTACAACTAATATACATAGGTAACAGAAATCAAGCAAAAGTATCATGTTAGTGTTTGAAATCAAGAAAAACATGTGAGTATCAGAACTCTACATCAGAAAACCCAAGTATACATATGAGTCTCAGGCATGGTTGCATGTTACCATATCAATTTACATTTAGCAATCAAGTAAATTTAATGAACATTAAAACTCAGAAATGGTTCAGTTAACATATTAAGCAATCCCAACACCAATCTCAGGTTTTAGACATTCATTAAGAACCCAGTTATATTCAACAAATCAAAGACTCCATTTCTCAGTTAATATGTGAACTCAGGTTTCAAGCATACCAAATAAACCCAGTTATATTCAACAAATCAAAGACTTTTGCTATTAAAACCCCATTACTTGTCATGCCACAGGGCTATACCAACCAAGGTTCACAGTATCGGTATCGGAATCGGTATCGGACTATTCCTATGAGTATTGGTATCGGCAATATCGGTAGTATCGGCTGTATCGGATCGGAGTTTCGGATTTTTTGGTATCGGAAAACAGACAATTATTAAAAAAATTATTTACATTTAAAAACATATATTTTATACATTTAGGCATAATTTTAAGTATTTTCAGTGTTATTTCTTAGTAGTTTTGAAACTAAATAAAATATTAGTCACCTTACCGATTGGCTTACATACAATAGATTGATTTTCTTCTTTTACATGCTTTTACAACCTTATTATGCTTTAAACCCTTGTTGATTTGTCTTTTTCGTTTAATTTTTCTTTGCCGAATTGTCCGGAAAAGAGACCCCCATTGTCGGTATCGGCCAGTATCGGGTATCGGTCGGTATCGGATCGGGACATGCCAAACCGTATCGGTATCGGCCGTATCGGATCGGTATCGGCCGATACTTTAAACCATGATACCAACCCTTCACAACATGCCACTCCCATGGACAACACTCTCACTGGCCTGCTCCCAAGCACTGGCCATTGTCCAATATGGCCTGCTGCTAAGTTAGGGGGACTAAGCCCCTGCCAACTCAGGCCTAAGTCCAATCCGGTTGCTCCCTCACCTGCCACTCCAAAACCTGTCACTTTCACACACTGTAGGCAGGCTTCCCTCCTGCTACCCTATGCAATGAGGAGGCAGCCCCCTTCCTGCCACTGCAATGCAGGCCACAAGGCTTGCTGCATTGGCCTATCCTGGCCTATGCCCTGTATTTTGCCACTCCCCTGCATCCTCTATCACACTCACACTTACTCTAGTCCCTTCACAAGCACAGGCCTTCACTTGATACCCTCTCAGTCACTTATCACTACTCACATGACACTCAAGTGTTCACTGGAATTGGCCTATGGCCAAAGCCCATAAACACACTTAGATAGGAACCTATCACAGAATACTCTAACTCTAAAGCCCAACTCACTGACACTCACAAATTCTAACTGATACTCAAATTCCTAACTGACACACTAAAGAAACACACACTGTCACATATATATGTATGTGTATTGACACACTTACATCACCCCACACCAGTACATATGATATTTTTTTATATAAATATACATAGACACATCTGGAATTACCTACTCTACCTACTACAGGTGTTTTCAACTAGTGGATGATACATGGGTATCAGTCCTAACTCTGATACCAAGCCCCAGTCCCCAAATCTGATGCCTCGACTTGGCCAACACTTTTACACTACTGTACAAGGCCTAGCAAGGTCTTCACATGTTTGTGCAGGCCCCAAGACCCTGTACAGACCCAAAATCAGGCCATAGGCCTCACTGTTCAGGTAACATATTTACATTACATTAGTGCACTGTACCCCTAACCTGTACACTGACACCATACAACAGGTTTTCCTGTTCTTGGATGCATTTACTCATGTTGCCACTTCTATATCCAGACTTGCAACCCCTATACTCCTGATCTGGGCTACCTCTATAGGACTGATACCTAACCCTACCCAACTGATAGATGATCTCCTCCTAAATCCATACTACATACTTCTACACTCACTCTCTATTAACACACAGAGAAACACATGACACTCCTGACACTAACCAACCCTCTACTACAAACCATGGTTTAAAGTATCGGCCGATACCGATCCGATACGGCCGATACACTCACTCACACATGCCGCACATCACTTCCTAAGCTCAGACTAAGGGGGTCAAGCCCCTGCCACTGAAGCTCACTCTGCTGCAATACTGGTCGAGGCACTGCCCTCCTACTGTAGACCCATCAAGGCCTGCTCCTTACTGCAACTAGCAGTTCCCCCCTGCCTGCAGGGGCATAAACCCCATCCATTGACCTGCCTGCACTCCAAGGTTAACTGTTATTCTAACAGAAAGTAGGGAGCAGTCCCCAACTGATAACAGCAGTCCCAATTGTTAACTGCTACAGCTATGCTCCATTATCCGAGCCCCCTCTTTATTACATATACTGATACACTAAACTCCAACCCCTTCCTCTACACAACTGATATAATGTTAAGTGTAATTGGTATAAGATTGAGCTATAGCCCTATATCACACAAACGTACTTATATATAGCAGTCCTTATATAAATGTTGTTTCCTAATGGACATGAACTCATCTCCACACTCACAAATACCATAAACTCATTTCACATTCACTGTGGAGTAAGGAACACAGACATACACACACACACACCAAATGCATATAACAGTCCACTCTAATCATATTCTTAAAACAGTCCACCATTTCCCTTCTCTTAAGAGATGCTCAAAATCTTGTCCATAAAGTAGATAAAGTCCAAAAATTACCTCAACTGATTGCTTAGATTAAGAACTGCGAAACATGATCCATCCACTCCGTACGCACTTCATTGATTTCATCAAATGTGTATACACACTTTTCATTATACTGTTTAAAAATAGGAAGAAAAAATGAAACATAAGTGATAATATATAAATATATTATAAACATACATGTTGATTAAGAAGAACATCACCTTGGGATTAAGCAAGCTTCGATCATATGAGATCTCTTTCATATATCTCATAACGTAGTAACCACATTCGATGGAGCCGGTTTGATTCGGTGCCTATGCATAGAAAAGCAAAGATCTTACACACTTGTTCATTTTTGATTTATATATATATTAACGAGAAATATATCGAGAGAAATATATTGTACCTGAATTGCAATCCAGTTCAATTTAAAATTTTTCACTTGGTTACCACATTGAGCATGAAACGTACGAAGCCCGCTATGCAAATTAAAGTGGACAATATTATTTGTCATTATTAAAACATCTAACATTGACTATAGTTGTGCGAAGTTTTGGGACAGATATATTCATGCATACCTTGTTACAATGTGCTTAAGATCATCACAGATGCAACTTCCCAAAGAATCCAAATAGTATGCTCTCATTAGTAAAAGATCAATGACTACCAAAACCCAATGATCACTGTAACACCATATAACACCAAGATATATACAAGTTATTGAGTATACAACCAAACAATTGCTAAATAACACAAGTTCAAAGCGACAAAGCATGTCAAGAGAAATAGTCGGCTTTGTTTGTGACTGTGAAGTGGTTGATTATTGGTGGTGTGGTTTTTAAGTGAGGGAGGACTGATTTGAGTTACATATGCATGGTACAAATTGGAAAAAAAAAGGAAAATTGAAACATAAACTGAAACTGAGACTAGCCCAATATGGAAACTGGAAACTGAAACTGGGTTTCAACAGGGAACCCAACATCTCAAAGAGTATCCTATACTCTTATTTAGTTTCCAACAGGAACCCATCATCTCAAAGAGTATCCTATACTCTTATTTGTTTCCAACAAGGGAACCCAACTCAAAGAGTTAGTACCAACTACACTGTCACCTAAATATTGCATATAAGTTCCTGTATGATGCACACACAAGGACACTACATCTATTACTCAATCATGATTTCTTGAAAATGGGGAAAGAATGAAATATGAATATACATTCCAGCAAGTTATATGTTCCAGAATGTTATAAAAGAAAATAAGTAAGAAATGTATCACCTCGGGTTGTATGGCAAGAAAAATAGTCGACTTTCTTTTCGAGAGTTCAGACTATTACAGATATGCCTTGCCCTTCTATCCTGTGATGCCAAAAATTCTTTTATCCCTGACTTGTTTGATGGTCTTGGATCAATGAATGAAACATTCTCGTCGGAGTTTAGGTCCTTCAAACGATAGTACAAAGACCTATAGTTTGTAAATAAGTTAACTCAACTTATCAATGTAATAATAAACAATTTTAACGAGCAAAGTATTCTTGTACCTAATGTAGATTTGTATGCAATTTACTGAGAGAGGACGCATGTTAATGAAATTCTCAAAATCCTCTTGGATAAGAGTTGTAATTGTTGGGGTACCAAACAAGTCACTGTCAAATGGAACCCGAACTGACGTTTTTTCAATTACCAACCTTTGTGCAAGTATAGCAAAGTATTCCATTCCCGGTGGATTTTTAAATGACCTTGTTATTCTTGTAGAAGCTCTCGTAGGTGATTTAACTTTACTTGGTGTCTTCGTTTTCTCTTTAGGAGCTTCCTTCACCACCATGGATTCCTAAAAAACACGAGTTCAAAGTGAAAAAGCATGACAAAAATAAGCATGTATTCATTCAAAGGGAACTGACATGTACCTTTGTTTTATTCTTCTCGCATTCAGGTTGTTATTCAGCAAGAACCAACTCTACATTAGTTTTGATAGGGGAGTGTGCATTTATAACCTTTTCAGAAAAGTTGGAACTCGTATCAGAAATGTTCAAACAATAGAATGAAGAGGAAAGACACTTATAATGGAATGTATACAGAAGTTCATAATGCTAGAAACGGGGATAAAAAAAGTTGGCACTTAAATTCATAATGCTAGAAATGGGGATGAAATTAAACCTTTTTCATATGACTTGGCCTCCGCGATCCTTCGGAAGGAGAACTCGGTGCATTCATGGTAGGGATTGGAGGAATTGAGGCAGTTACAAGCTTTTCCGGAAAGTTAGAACTGGTATCAGATATTGGCGTACCACATAAACCTTGTGAAAGTAAGTTATTTATCATCTTATTTTTCATCTCAATCTCATCAAGCAACTTTTTTTCTCGTCCTCCCAACCAATCGGAGCTTTAGGAGTGTGGAAAAAAGATCTTGGGGTGACATATTTTCCCATGGCCGTAACACGACCAGTGTGCTCGGGCCTCTCCATTGCATAACACAAAGCATCACGATTCTCAGGAATAGACAACTCTCCAGAAGTAATTTTTTTCTTCACTTCATCCTATAAAAATATGGAACTTATGTTAGTATATCTTAATATGAAGTGCAAAAAAGAATGTTATGAAAATGAACTATAGTAATTGAGACTTTCTTACAATCTTATCCACCATCGCTTGTGTGACTGGATCATAAACCAATGTAGAAGAATCGTCTTCTTCAACATGTTCATTAGAACCCCCTATAGCCCTTTTTTGTTTTTTTCGAGCTAGCTTCCAAAAAAGGCAACGGTCTACATCTTCCTCAGAATATGTACCATCCTTCTTCTATTTTTCAATGTTAAAAATGAACATTCTCTAAAATAATTACTTAAAATTCCAAATAAATATATAAAACTCATTATAAGATTACTTACAATTTCTTCTCTTAAACCTGCATAGCCTTTTCGGCTTAGCCTATGGTTGTACACATGTTTCCCTCTCCTGTTTTGTTGCTCTATGCGACGCTTCTGAAATCATAATAGAATTTATTTCTATGATTAGTAAGAACTCATGAAGTGGCAAAGTTAATCAAATTCTCTAGACCAATACCTGAAAGTCCTCGGAAAGTCGAGACGTCACAAACTTGGACCATTGATTTAGATTGATAAAGCTATAATTTGGAGGTGGATTTTTCAAATGTGCAAGGTTGTCCATATTGGCAAGAACATAATCGGTTAAGGCATGCCTAAACGACTTAGTTGCAACACCCATCGTTTGCATTAAATTTCGTTTAGCTCTTGGATCTATAATAAAACTTTGCTGCATATTAAGTAAGATTAATATATTTTAGAATATAAGCAATCAATAAACTCAAAATAATTTCTCTTCAATAAAATTTACCTCAACCGAGGCCCATGCATTATCTTTAATATTTGTAGGAACCTTTCTCCAATCATCATAAGTGATTGGTATCATACTGCGTGCAATTACCCCAAGAAAACTAACACATTCTGCCCCAGCCTCCCCAATAGGCTGACCGGCCTCGTTGAATGTGACTATTTTTTCATTCCATCACTTCTTCTTTTTATAGTTCGCTCCAACATTGTTGGGCCTCTTGTTGCTTTTTTCGAGGCGACATATTCCACGTGGGGAGGGTTCATCTGTAGAACCTGTGACAAAAACAAGCACATAAGTAAGATATGTAAAAAAAAACTAGAGAGTTTGATAAGTTGTATCTTAAGAAGCAACTGTACGAGCAACAAAAACTGTAGAGAGATTGATAAGTTGTATATTAACAAGCACATAAGAGTATGGACCAGACTTTTCTTCACAGTGAGGTTGCAATTCAAGTATGTGTTAGGATGTTATCAAATGGACAAGGGTCCATGTATCAGACTTGTGCAGAGATACTCGAGTTTCTCTTAATTTCAGTATCAGTAGCAACTATCCATAAAACTTCTTGACTTGTCACAATGTGAAGTTTCTCTTAATTTCAGTATATATAGCATCACTTATTAGTGAACTTGAAGATCCAAAACTTCTTGACTTGTCACAATGTGAAGTTTCTCTTAAAGAAGTTTCTCATAAAACTTCTTAACCTGTCATTACAGCATCTTTACTTTTAGATATCTGTTACTAAGCTATTGGTTATAAGCATGGAATTATTTAGTAATAATGGTAACTTCTTTATCTGTTTCGAAATAAGATATCACATTTTCTTCTTTTGCCTGGAAGATAAGGCACTGTGCCATGCATTTACTCCTTGAATAAGGAATTAGATATAAATGGTAAGTTTTAACGTAGTTCAGGTACTGTCAGTATTCTAATGCCATCTTAGCAATTGGTAACCACTTATTCAAAAGCTTAATTTAGCCTTAAGTTGGTTGTTCAAGTATCAGTAGCAACTATCCATGAAGTTACATTTTAACAAGTCTGCCAACTAATCCAGAAAAATATTTATATCATAAGAATTACCTGATTACTACTCTACATGTGCATAAGAATTACTCATATCCATGTTAGTACGTAGTGACAGGGAGGGTACTAGTAGATAGAAAAAATATGATGCAAACCTCTTTTGCTTTCCTCTTCTTGCTATTGTTGGAGTGGCTAATATTATGCACATTGGATGTCTGCAAGGTGGCCAAAAATAAATTAGTAGCTTAGTAACAGATACCACACTATTAAAGTCAAACAAAATAAGTAGCTTGTATAAGTAAAAAAGAGACAATGAAGTAAAAGTAAAAACAGACTTCATTAATATCCAAAAGTTGGCAGATACAAATATAAATTTACTTATCAACACACTATGTCTGCACACTGGATCACACTATGTAAGTCAAACAAAATAAGTAGCTTGTATAAGTAAAAAAGAGACAATGAAGTAAAAGTAAAAACAGACTTCATTAATATCCAAAAGTTGGCAGATACAAATATAAATTTACTTATCAACCCAATCCCCTTTACAACCAACTCTTTTATAACACACATTATCATCATCCCCAACATCAAACAACCCATCATTCAACAAAGCATTAGTAAAGGGATGATGTTCCATCGAATTATCCAGGTCTTCATCATCTTCATTGTGTAGATACTCTTTTGGACTAGTGGACAAAACAACGGACCATTGAGGATCAAGTTGGTCTTTTACATAAAATACTTGCTTGGCCTGCGAAGCTAAAATAAAACAATCTGATTTGTACCCAACTCGATTAAGGTTCACCGATGTGAAACCAAGTTCATCAACCTTAACACCCTTACTCTCGACCCAATCACACTTAAATACTGGAATGGTAAACCTATGATAATCGAGCTCCCATATTTCTTTGATAACTCCATAGAAACACATGTCCCCTACTATAGGATTCTTATCTTTCGAACTTGCAATCTGCATTGTTGTAGCTACAAGACTAACTCCACTATTTTGGCTAACTCGAGCATTGTCACGATCCTTCGTGTGGTAGCGGCAACCATTAATAACATAGCCAGAACATTTAAGTACGTGGTGGCTAGGCCCTTGTGCTACCCACTTGACAGTTTCTGAGATGTCTTCTTTTACATTAAATGCACCATCAACCTGTACAAATTCAATATTATTAATATTCTTTAACTTCTGAATAAGAAGAGTATAAATATATTGATTTTGCTTCAACTACTACCTTCTCCTGTAACCAATAGATAAACGTCTGATTGTGTTTGTCCTGCAACCACTTTCTATTTTTAGACTTGAGGGGATATTGTAACAGCAACCACTCCATATGCTCACTGTTAAGTTATTATAACAACTTATAATACAATTTTTCAACAATTTACATACAATGAATTAGAAAATTAGAAAATTTATGATAAAAATGCTTACTCAATATAAGGTTCAATTTCATCTGTGTTCTCCAAAACATATAAATGTGCTTGTTGCCATTCTTCACGATCAACTGCTACGAGACGACCTCCAGGCAGAGGTTTTCCATCTTGAATGTTGCCCTTCCTTGCAAGGGGATTTCCTATTGCCTCAACATGTGATAGATACTCGCTACAAAATTCTATTGCTTCTTCTGCAATGTAACATTCTGCAATGCATCCTTCGGGACGGTTATGATTGCGCACATAACCTTTCAATGGTTTCATGCACCTTTCAAATGGATACATCCACGTTAAGAAAACGGGTCTACAAATCTTGACTTGTTCAACAAGATGGAGAGTTAAATGGACCATAATGTCAAAGAAAGACGGTGGAAAGTACTTTTCTAACATGCATAATGTGACCACAAGATCATTTTGAATATCATTTAGCATATTCACATCTACCACTTTCTTACATATTGCATTGAAGAATAAGCAAAACCGAGTAATAGCAACTCTAACCGGCTTAGGCAGAACTGAACGGATTGCCACGGGTAGTAATTGTTGCATTAGTGCATGACAATCATGAGATTTCAGCCCATAAAGCTTCAAATAGGTGTCGTGTCCTGTCGGTCATGTATCGGACTCTCCTCAGACACTCCAAAATACACTAGGACACACCAAAATAGGTGTCGTGTCCGTTTCGCTGTGTTGTGTCGTATCCGCATCCGTGCAACATAGACTACAACCAAAGACAATTTTTTTATGGCCAATAACTCATGCACCTTCCTATTTGTATGAGGTGTACTGGCTACACAAGGGATTGCCTGCAGTGTTCTGAATCTGGATTTGGAGAGCATTGACACCAAAGAAAGAGAAAAGAAAAAGAAAAAGAAAAAAGAAAATGGTGTAGAAAAATCAAGATTCAGCTACCTACCAAGCAGATATTTTCATGGTCAGGAATAATATACACCACAAGCACACCACCATACATGTCGTACCACAATTCTAGGCTTGAAGAGGGCATCATTCTGTTGAGATTGATGACATCATCAACCCCTAGTCCATTCAAAACTGGAACTGAAACCAATCTGTTACCATTCGAAAACCCAACTCCCAATCAATCGAAAACACCCATTGAACCCACATAAACACCTTGTTAAATTTCTAAGTGTGTTTGTGGGTCAATCACGTGTTGGATTTGCAGAACCTACTGATTAAATTAGGATGATCGAAAAACCCTAAGTTGGCTGACACAAAAAAAACCCTAAGTTGACACAAAAATCGAATTGTAGAGAGAAGAAATGAAAGATATTATACCGCATGGTGAAGATCGAAGTTGCCGCATGGTGAAAACGTCGGGGACGTCGTGTAGGCCGCCGAGGAGAGGGTTTTCTCGAGGGAGAGGGGACGTCGCGTAGGACGTTGGGTAGGCCGCTGAGGAGAGGGTTTTCTCGATGGAGAGGGGACGTCGTGTAGGCCGCCGAGGAGAGGGGACGTCGCGTAGGACGTCGTGTAGGCCGTCGAGGAGAGGGGACGTCGCGTTGGACGTCGTGAAGGTCGCCGAGGAGAGGGTTTTACTGATTGGAGGGAGAGGGAAGAGGCCGGAGGGATGGAGGTTGATTTCTCATGGAGGAAGAGGCCGGAGGGAGGCTTTTCGAAGTGGAGGAAGAGGCCGGAGGGAGCGATTTCTCGAGGAAGAGGCCGGAGGGAGAGATTTCTCGAGGAAGAGGCCGACTGGGGAGAGAGGGTTTTCGAAGTGGAGGGGGGGTTTTGTTATGTGCGAAGGGCTTTTTCAGATCCGCTCTATTTGGTGGAAACCGTCAACAAATTAATATTTTTTTAAAGAAATTACGATAATGGCAGCTGAAATAGCCGCGGGAATTTTCCCGCACAGACTTTAGTTGACGGTTATTATCAAAACGTCAATAAATAGATTTGTATTTCTTGACGGTTTCACTAAAACCGTCAACTATTATGGTATAAATTTGCTAAATTAACACAAAACGTGTGTTTCCTTGACGTATGTCTAAAACCGTCAAGGTTACCCATTTCCATGACGGTTTTCCACGACCGTCAATAAATAAACCGTCAAGAAAAGCCATTTTTCTTGTAGTGTAATAAAATGTATCGGGATATGCATACTATAGTGTGGTGGTACGTAATAAAGAAGAACGTATCCAGATTTGTGGCTAGATGCTTGATTTGTCAACAATTAACAGCCAGCAGACAGAGACCAGAAGGATTGTTGCAGCCACTAGACATCCCAGAATGGAAATGGGAACACATAACGATAGAATTTGTGTCTGGACTGTCTCGATCCCAAGGAGGGAAGGATACCATTTGGGTTATTGTGGACCGACTGACGAAGTCAGCTTACTTTATCCCCTTCAAGGTTGGTCTATCCACCGAGAAGTTGGCAGCATTGTACATACAGCATATCTACCGGATTCATGGAGTTTCGGTAAGTATCATATCTGACAAAGATACCAGATTCACCTTTCACTTTTGGAAGAGCTTGCATGACAGTTTGGGAACACAATTGAAGTTCAGCACCGCCTACCATCCCCAAACTAACGGACAATCGGAGAGAACCAACCAGACATTAGAAGATATGCTGAGATCTTGCATCTTGGAATTTGGAGGGTCTTGGAAGACCACTTGCATTTGGTAGAGTTCTCCTACAACAACAGCTACCAAGCTAGTATCGGTATGACTCTATTCGAGGCACTTTATGGACATTGTTGTCGCACTCCACTTGCTTGGGACGACGTAGGAGAAAGAGTATTGCTTGGACCTGAGATGGTGACCGATGCAGCAAAGAAGGTAAAGGTGATTAGAGACAAGCTCAGGATAGCTCAAGACAGGCCGAAGCATTAGGCTAATAGCAGTCGTCGACCATTGGAGTTCGAAGAAGGAGATAGTGTCTTCGTCAAGATCTTTCCTACCAGAGGAACTATCAGATTTGGCAGAGCAGGAAAGCTGAGTCCCAGGTACATCGGCCCATTCGAAGTTTTGAGCCGAATTGGAGAAGTAGCGAACCGATTAGCTCTACCAGCTAATCTTGAAGCCGTGCACAATGTCTTCCACGTTTCACAGCTCAGATGCTACATCCCGGATCCGAGCCACATCTTGGACCATTAAGAGCTGGAGATTGGACCCAGCCCTACAGTACCAGAGTAGCCAGTGGCAATTTTAGACAGAGGTGAGAAAAAAACCAGGAACTCTGTGATGCCTATAGTCAGAGTGATGTGGTGGCACAATTCCCCAGGCGAGTCTACCTGGGAGCGGAAAGACGAGATGTGGGAGCAGTATCCGTATCTATTTGAGACCTGAGGTAATTCCTAACCCTATCCTTTAAATTTCGAGGACGAAATTTTCTAAGGAGGGAAGGTTGTGAAACCCGTAATTTTTAATTAATTAATTCAGTGTTATTTTATTTATTATAATTAATAATTTTGAAAATTTTAGTGTTTAGTCAAACTCGTAAAATTTTCTTTTTATTTAATTGTATAATTTGTTGCTAAATTAATTATTATCATTTTTATGAAACACCATATTTTTAGAAATATTATTATTCCGGGATTTTTAATGTTGGTCCAGACCCGCCCCGAACCCATCTCGAACCCAAGTTCGATTTTTCCAAAACTAATTTAGAAATCTCTTAGTATTTACATATTTTATTTTTCTTAAATAAAAATAAAACAATTCTTTTTAAACTCTCTTTAACTCTCTCTTTCACTCTCATTTTATCAGAGAAGGAAAACCCTTCATTTTCCTTTCCCATTCCAAACGCTCGGCCGACTCCCTCGGCTTCGACAACCGCCGAAACCCCCGACTCTTCCCTTCTTCTTTCCGAAACCCCCACTTCACCCTTATAAAACCCTCTCCTCTCCATTACACTTCTTCACCACTCTCCCTAAAACCCATTTTTCCCCAAATCCTAAGCCCTAGCCGCGCCCTTCCGCCAATTTTCCGGTCGAGCTCCCCTTGGCGCGCCCCGAGCCACCTCCAGCGTCGATTCCGAGCCCTCTCGGCCGACCCCGACGCCGAGTCCCTGTCCAGCGACCCACGCGGCCTCCCCGAGCTGACCGCCGCCTTCTCCGCGGCCGCACACCGCCGTCGCCCGTCCAGGTCAGCCCCCGGCGCCTCTCGCCGCTGCCATGCGCACCTCCTGTGCGTGCTGCCTTCCCCGTGCCCGGTTTTTGTTCAGATCCGTGCTTTTCGAGGCACGTTCTGCTGTTCCGCGTGTTTTGCATTTCCGAGATTCGCGGGTTTTTCGTTTTCTTCCTATTTTCATCTGAGAGCTCTAGCCGAGCACCCGAGGTATAATTTTCGTATCTTCGTGTTCCTCTCTTAGTGTCGATGATGACATGGTCCCCGATCCCGCTATGGAAATCAGATCGATTCGCGATTTCGGATTTTTTGAACTTCCTTTTCGAAATGACTCTGTAGAGTTGTTTTGGCTTTGTTGTTCTATGGTTCTCGAAAATTTTTGAGTTAAGTTCAGGATATTCCATATATGGTTCGGTAGTTTTCGGTTCTCCGAATTTCTTTTCAGATTCTTCAAATTTTATATTTCGGAATTCATGCTGTGATGTTGAGTTTAGTATTCTGGTTTCTTTTCGGATATGGTTCTGATTATTCCAACTTCGATATGGAATAGTTGGGCTTGCTTCCGATTTCGAGTTCGATAGATATGGAGTTTGGATTCTCGGATTTGGGATTTAAGCTCTGTTAATTCATTATATATATATAAATGGCTTTGAAATGGATTTTGGTTATGTATTGGCGTTTGGAATATTTTGGTTGTATCTTCCCATTATTGGGTTATCCCGATTACAAAGGAGATGCTGTCCGATTTTTAAAAAAATATTTGAAAACCTTTCGGTTCGACTATAGTCAGATATTGTTTGGTTTTCGGATAATATTTTTGGTACTAACTAAATGCAAACGAAACTGGCCAACCCGAACGTTGAGGTATTAGTTAAAACATGAGTTTTTGAATGGCCAAGTCTGAGATGCATTTTTATAATTATCTTTAATTTATTATTATTTTTAGAATGGGTTACTGCTGTTAGTATTTTGGTGCAGGACTTCGGCCTACTGTTGGACCATTCGCGGTATTCAGAGCTCGCCTTTAAATTAAATTAATTTATGTAAAATTTGTAAGGACATATGTCCAAGTTTTCTTTTCTATTTTTTGTGGAACTGTAATAAGTAGGTAGTTTTTCCTTTTATTTTTCTGGATTGTTGTTTTGTAGGTAAACGCATAAATGGTAAACTGAATATTTATTTTTATAGAAAAATTAATACGAGTTTTCTCACATTACAAATAATAAGATTTCAAGTTTGTAACTTAGACAATTTCATGTTTTCTCATTAAAAGAAAAATAACTAATTTTCTATATATATTACAAAATACAAAGTTTTGCCAAATAATTGATAAATGCGAAGTTTTCCAATAAAAATGTTAACTTGACTTTTACCTCGTTAAATTAATAACTTTGAATCGCATCGATAAACATGTTTTGTTTATAACAACATAAAATTTGACTAGGATCAAATTTTAGAGATTGTAACTAGCACACCTAGATATGGTTTCCTCATTTATGCTAAGTCGGGATTCTCAATGTAGGATTTCGAGGACGAGTCTGATTTTCTTTCCCGGAACCGACTCTTCAAAATCCAGTCATAAACAAAGGCAAGTACGGTTGTGTTTATTTTTCAATTTAGTTAATAATTGTAATATTGCAAGATTAAACCACATTGCTACACGGAACTCTCTCCTAGAGTATTGATTGTTATTGATTGTGGGATTGGGGGAGTAGTGTAGTGTATTATGACCAATACCCCTCATATTGCATATTGATTGTGCGAGCTTACCCCTCTTACACACGGGAATAAGCCGTATCGTATCACTAGGATACTATTGTACAACCTAAGCCGGTCATAAGCATTACATACTCAAATCATATTGTTTTTAATTGTGAAAAATTGCTGGAAAAAAATTGTTCAAGTATTTAAACTGTTTAAATTACAAATTTCTAATTATTAGTTGAATTGTTAAATTTTCATAATTGTACTTTACTCTTTTTCTGACTGGATCCCCCACCCCCAATAGGTTCCTTTGATGAAGCTGAGCTATTGATAAATAGCTACTACGACCCGGTGCTTTATCCAGCTGTTCTGCCAGAGTCCCACTTGGAGGACGATGATCCTGTGACTGACGAGCCAACTTTTTAGACGATGTTATTTCATTTCTAGTTTGATGTTTTGAATAAAAAGACAGTTTAATTCAGTTTTATTTCAGTTATATTTTGTTGGACAAAGTTTTTAAATATTCGAAATTTAGATGTTGTGACAAAATAGATTGTGTTGTTGTGATTACCTGTATTTGGATACAGCTTACTGCCGCCATCCCACAACGGTGCCGGCTGGGCATGATTCGATTCGACCCAACAATTTGGGACCGGGTCGTGACAGAGAAGGTCCCCTTAGGCTTGTCGGTGGCACCCTAAGAATTGGAAGCTCCTTTGGATGTGTTGACCTTCAGGACTTATTTTCCTTTACCCTTGCTGACAGGGATAGTTTGAGGATGCTTGCCCTTGTCTTCAGATTTAGGTGTTTTCAACCTTAGTAGTTCCAGATTATGGACGTCATTTTCAGCAGCATCAGTGGCCCCAATGAAAGCGGGCCATGTATCATACTTATGTATACCTAGACAGAACTTCACTGTTGGAAGGAAGTTATGTCGACAAGTTTCCATAAGTTCTGAATCTGGTATGCCGAAGGACATCTTTAGTGCTAGCCGCCTGAAGCGTTCAATGTAGGTGATGACAGACTCAGTCCTCCTTTGCTTGGTCTCGATGAGGGTAGACATACTAACATGCATGCCACTCTCATACAACCTGTTGAGGAACAACCTCTCCAAGTCTTTAAAAGAGTTGATGCAACCGTCAGGTAGACTGCAGAACCATTCGAAAGCTACCCCCTGCAAGGTGCTAATAAACAGTTTTGACAAAAATGGATCGTCCCTGGGTAAGTGTAAAGTCTACGTGTTGAAGTATATCATGTGTTGACGAGGAGAAGCAACCCGTCAAATGAATTCAGCGTCAGCGGCTTGTAGTTAGGAGGGCAAGTAGCATTCTCCCACTCAAGGGGATAAGGTTAAGATATCTCCATCTTCTGCAGCTTATCTTTGTGTGAGATGGTGTCGAGACGGGCGACCAGGGAATCAATTGCATCATGTTGATTGAGCAGGTATTGGGAAATAGCTGCTGAACGGTTGTCAGGCATCGTTGGCGAAGGACCACCCTCGACATTTGCAAGATTTGGAGGAGGCACAACAGAATGATACTCCTTTTGTAATGAAGGCGAGTTGTTGCTTTGAACCGGACTAGTATGAGCCGAGACGTTTTGTTTAGGTGGAGGGACTGCCCTAGCAGCTTGGACCGCCATGATATTGTTAAGCATATTAGTGATCTTGGTGAATGCTGTTTCAAGACTCTCTAGCCGTTTGCTGGTCTGATCACTAGCTTCTTCAGGTCTTTCTCCGTCCGCCATGTATGTAGATAACATGCGAGGAGGAACAGAGGAAACAGTACAACTGGTGTTGATACTGTCTGTCTCTGAGTGGACAAGTCCCTCGTCTTCAGGTAGAGGAGGAAGATAGTCACTATCAGACTCGGAGAGATCATCGTCCTCTAGAAGGCTACCCCTAATGTGAAGGTCATCCGCTTCAGACTCTGAGGGAATACTACCCCTAGCTTGGGATTCTTCGTCATCTGTACGAAATCTCGCCTTTGACCGGGTGCCCATATAGACTCCTTCAAATGTGACAGCCTGTTGGCCATCTGTTGGTATCCTTCGTCTTCTTCTTCTCGCGGAACTGAGAGAGAAAGTTGGGTTCGTGGTCCACCGTCTTTATTGGGGCTTCCTTAAGGAGGATCCCATGAAGCCATGTTGGATGAGACACAAAGCAGCTTTTTATCGTCAGAGAAGTGCAGCTGTCGAAACATGTACTTTCTCTGAGGCACTTTTGTTATTTTGGAGTAGCAACAGTTGATAACAATACTGGTGCACGGATGTGCGCTATGGATTGTTATGTCCTCCCTCGCTTTACGCTTATGATTTATCATGTCTTGTAAGTCAGCGGAAGGGAGTTTTGCCTTACAACCCATGTTGCATGCATCGCCGAGCTTTGTATGCAGGTTCGTAAGGAGAGTTGGTGCATCCATACTTAGTTCACGTACATGGGCAACTCCCACATCTAAGTTCTATGATGCCCTCGAAGACAGCCCCGTGCGATACGCGTTGGGGCCTATCTTTTTGCTGTAGGCGCATAGGCCTTGGAGACTGGCCTTGGGCGCATGCTTTTTGACAGCATGTTTGAGTCTCCTTGATGTGGGCTCATAGTATGGATCCAGTGAGCCTGGGTGCACAGCCTTGGGCGCATGACCCTGGATGTCCAGTATATTGAAGACAGAAGCATTCTGGTTTGGGTTATGCGCCCAAACATCCCCTTGGGTGCATGGCTTTAGGCGCATGCTTGGTGGAGCAGCGCTGCTTTCTCCCAGTTTGCCTCCTTCGTTTGTGAGCCTCACTGGGTTTTTCCAGAGTGTCGCACACCCTGATTCTTGGCATCGTAGTATTTTTCTCTGCCAAGTCTCGAGTGTCGAACACTCGGTTGTTGGTTGCACAGGCAAGAAGTCACTGGGCTAGTAGAGCCCGGAACGGTGTGAGCCTTCTCCATTTGGGAAACTTCTGTGGTCGAGTCATGCGCCCACGTGACAGAGTCCTTCAGTTGCATATCTGCTATGACTAGCAGGATATGCACAGTGAGCCTTTGGAAGCTAAGTCTTGTGAGACGTTTGGCTTCGCTGATTTTGAGGGAGTAAAGCCATCCCTCGAGAGCATCTTTTCAAACACATGCTGATCGAATTTTACGATTAGCATCTTTTGAGTGCTCCCCACTTTGTCGATATCGGATTGCACAGAGAAAAAGGTAGTCTCCAGCAGAGTCGCCATTTTTGTGGACACACACAAAAAGAAGAAGAAATGTTGTCTTTTCTTTATTGGCGTAAGGCACCACAAATCGAGTACGCCTGAGAGATCCTGCGCTGAGGATCCCCGAGTACAAAAAATAATTCTTGGAATGGGATGATGGAGATCGAACGGCAGTTGCTCCTTTACTCCGTTGACACTCCGATTACAAAAGTGGGAGAAAACCTAAGAAAATTGCTAAATCTCAGCTCACTGGTAAGAAGTGCAGCAATTTGGCCCTTGAAAATGCTCTCCGTTCTGTTGTTTTGAAGAGGGATGAGACCCCTTTTATAGTAGTTTCTAAGCTAGAATGATGTTATGCACCCACATGAGAAAACACGCTGGTTTTCAAGTGGGCGCATAGTCCTGCTTTGGGCGCATAGGATATAGGCGCATGCAGGCTGCGTAGCTGTTGGTTAATCGTGGTGCTGATGTGGCCGCATGCTTCGGTGCACGATTGCTCGTGGAGACTGACGTGGCCGTACGCTTCGGTGCACGTTTTGATCATGGCTTTGAATGAATCAGGCTTGGGCGCATAGCCATGTCTCAGGCTATGCGCCCTCCTTTTGGAGGAGCTTGTCTTGGGCGCATGGAGCTTCACTGGCTGGACGCATAAAGCTTTACTGGCTGGGCGCATAGAGATTCACTGGCTGGGCACATATATTCTCATTGGCTTGGGCTCATAAGGCTTCATTGCTGAAAATTTTTCATGCTTCTACTAGCTTCCAGGCAGGCCGTTGCTCAGCTCTCCCTGTCCTCCTCTGTGTCTGTTTGCAAAAACAAAAGTGTAGAACTTTATTGATACAAACTTTGTAAAAGATTACAAGAATTCTGGGAAAGTACAACTGTAGGAATCCAATCTAGAAGACGATTGCTTTATCCCTTGGACGATGTGAACTTTGAAGACGATAGCCTCTGAAGTTGAAAACAACTCTGGAATTGAAGGCAAAAGCCTCGGAAGAATGCAGCAGCACTTGGGCAAGAACTCCTGGACTCTCTGATATTTCTGAACTTTTTTAGTCTGATCCTCTTGAATAAAGACTTGAAACTCTATTTATAGAGTTCTGGAAATAACTAATTTTCAGTTATTCTGGACTGCGCATAATGGATTGCGCAGCAATTGGATTGCGCAACAGTGAACTGCGCAGTCAGTTGTTGGATCGTGGTCCAACTGTCTTGGACACATGGCAACTTTTGACTTAATTGCGCATGATCATGTACAGACGGTTGCCACGTAATGAGCTATTGATGGCATGAGTGCCACGTGTACTTTTGTCAGTTATCAAAATAAAGTGCGCCATATGAATTGCGCTGACTTTGAATTGCGCAGATATGGATTACGCTGAGATAGATTGTGCTGCATGTACAGCTGTCCTCGAGCGCTGTGCGGCGTAATAAACGAACAGTCTCCTTGTTCTTCGTGCTGTCAGCTGTCAGAAAGATTTGATTTTGTCAGATAATGATGACATTGCCACATCAGCCTGCGCAGTTGAAAGTGTGCGCAGTCGAGTGTGCGCAATCAGAATGATGCACAATCTGATGTCTGCGCAGTTCATTTGAAAGTTGTATTTCTTGATTTTTTGACATTGTTAAATAGGTACAACTTGATTTTTTAGGACCTACAAGACCCCCTTCAAAGTTTTCGAAAGTTGAATTTATTCAAAGTTTCGAAATACTTTGAATTTCAAATTAAAAATCAAGTTGCGCATGAGCTGTCTGCGCAATCTGAGCGATTAGCCCCATTTTCAGGCGCAATCTGAGGCGGCCGTTTCGTTTTTGAAAACTATAAATATCTCTTCGATTCTTATTTCATTCTTTACTTTGCTTTCTTCGTGCACTTGAGAGAGAAATTCCGAGCTCTTTTCTTCCTTTCTTCTCCGACGATCTCGATGGCTCCCAAGCATTCCTCCGTCGCTGCTAAGGGCAAGGCCCCCACTGAGACTTCGGCTAGGGTTGCGCCCCGTCCATCTCGACATGAAACTGCGCATCCCACTTTGCTAGGTAGATGACTCAATCGAAAACTCTTTTTAGAGTATTTTCGACTTCACTGATCTTCAAAATCCATCTCTTTTTAGAGATGTGATCATACTGTGCCACCCTCTTTAGGGTTTTGGTTGCACAAACTAAATATTCTTCATTTTTTATGAAGAATATCGTCTTGTACGATCGGTTGAATTGTGCTGGCAAAGGTCAGCACAATTGGCTGATTTGCGCAAGCTTTGTCAGCGCAATCCGATGGTTATGCACCCTGATGGTTGTGCAATCTGATGGTTGCGTAATCTGATCGTTGCGCAGTCTGATGGTTGCACAATCTGATGGTTGCGCAATCTGATGACATAATTTTTTGACTTTGACTTGTACTAACTTCTGTTTTCTTCTGTTGGATGCAGTGAATACCAGAGAAGATCCTGACTATGAAACTTTTGTAGGAACTCTTTCAGAATCTGAGTTCAAAAAGAATTTGTCCCACGTACTTTTTCCGCAATATGCACTCCCATCTTCTCGTCAGACTATTCTGATAGCACAAGATAATGACACATTGCTATGCCTGATGAATGGACAACCTTTACAGACTGTTGATGCTGTCACCCACAGAAAACCTATGTTCTTGTTTGGTGAAGCAATTGACAAAAGTTCTCAACCAAGACCACATGTTGAGAAGAAAACTTTTCAGTGGAAGGAGAAACTGATTTTGCTACCAGATATTGCCAGGTGCCTTCCTTTGGCACGATATGCTCATGCTAGCTACCCCAGGAGAATGGACTGGGACATCACTCCTCTTCAGCAGGCTCGGACTAGGAAAATCTGTGTCAAGAAGGACCAGAACAACAGAGACATGTTCTATAGTTCCTCAGAACGACACAGTACGGTACTTAGACGATTGAAACCAGGGTGCATCCCTCCGGAGAATTCTTCTCTATTAATGCCTGTAAGGATCCCAATCTTTGCGAATGAGTACGCAAAAGTTGAAGGCAGTTACCCGGATCAAGACATCCGGTTGACAGGTCTGGTAAACCCAGACATTAAAAGGTGGAGCAGTATAGCAAATTGGATACTAGTTCAATTTGGAGACAAACTCAGAGAGATTGAACTGTATGAAGCGGTGCATGCTACCGTATATGGCTTCTTCCCAAACCCTCATCTGTTTTTAGCACTGGCAAAGAGGTACAATTATAGGACAGGGACGTTTATGACGCCCTGCGGAGAGATGGGATTGGCTCTCCACGAGATGAAGTATATCTCGTACTTACCAATGGCAGATTTTCCTTACGAGGAGTATGTCCCTACCAATAACGAGTTAGAGAGACCGCGTCGAGAGAATTCGAAGATGGTAGACGTCTTTGACGAGTTGTTATGCCATTACAACGTATGCGCTCTCTACTACAAGAGTGGATCGTCTGGTACATTTCTTCGAAATGGCTGACTTATCTTTTTCTCAACCATATCATTGAGAAAAAGACAAAAGAAAATGATTCCTGCAATCCAGACTTTTTTCAACCTCTCATCCATAGCGAAGTGACAAAGCTGATGGAGGAAAATAATAGACTGGATACTTTAGTGGAGGATGAACATCAATATCCACCTCTGAAAGTTGGAGATTATGTTGAAAGCCATTTAAGAATGGGCTACAGATCCATGTCCAAAGAAGCCCAATTAGCAGGATTTCTGACGGACTGGCTCCGCCACTTTGTCATGCCTGGGGCAAGTGCAGTAGACCGCTTCCACCGCGGTGTCCTTTTTGCTGCTGTCCGGTTAGTCTTTGGCTACCGGATGGATCTACTATCAGCAATGACTTGCAGAATAAATGCGGGTCTTCGTTTGTATGTAGATTCCATGCTTAAGGGTAAGTGTGATAAAGATAATTTCCCCAGACTAGAATTACCTTACACTTATTTATTTGGATTGCTACTCCTGCACCACCCATCTCTGATGAATCCTGCCATGGGGGCAGTGGATGGCAGTTTTCTGCGCCGGTTCTCACAGAGCCGATGGCTATACACTAGCCTGAAAGATTGTAGACGCACTTTAAATTTAGGCAGAGCATGGAATTTTCTTTGTACTCCCCCTCCAACAGGTTATGAATTCATGGCATCCAACATGGTTGACCTTGGGAGGCAGCCTATAGGTCGAATAACTTTTGAATGGTTAAAGGTAATCAGACCGTCACATCTCGTATATAGCTTTGAGGAAGAATGCTTTCTGGAGCCATATCTGCCGAGTCGCTTCGCTCGACAATTTGGATATGACCAGTTCCACGTGGGGAATGCAATAACTTGCTTACGAGGAACAAGATATTTGATCGACGGAGCTAGAGCGTGGGCTTATTACAACGCTCGAGACACACGAGCAATGTTCTCAATGCCACAGAGGAATAATATTGGTCCAAGAATGCTATTCACATATTCCCAATTTTATACAGCTGCCAACACCTTTGCCGAAAACTTTAACCTTGTGGATAGTTTTGCAACGGCAAACCGTCTGAGGAAGGGAGCAACTGATGTACTAGCTCCTAACAATGACGAAGAACACGAGCCAGTGGATGATCCACTGGAGGCTTCCAGGGAAGTCAACTTCCCTGAGGAAGTTAATCAACCTATAAGAGTCTCTTTGAAGGTTGCTAAATCTCCGGCTAAGGAGAAGAAAAGAAGAAGAGAAGAGCCTCCTGCCCCCATCGTGAAGAAGAAACTAATTCTGGAGCATTCTTCAGAGAAAGTTACGACCAGATCTCAATCTCGGCAGCTGCCGAGTCCATTCGACAGGAAGAAGCCGCTATACCAACCTCTGTTCAAAAACAGATCGAGGCAATAAATGTAGAGAGTCCTGAAAGACCTCTACATAAAAAGAAAAGATTGGTCCGCAGAAGACAAATCTCGTCTTCAATTGTGATAGATGCTGCAGCGGGAATCACCATGCCCTCTCCAACTCCTGTTTCTGAGACTGGACATAAGTCTCCTAGTCCGGAACAGAGGAAGGATATTGAACAGAGGGAAGAGCTGGATCAGAGAAATAAGGCTGAAGAGCCCAGAGATCACATTGCAGAAGAAGAGCATAATGTCGTACGATCTTCTTTGCCAACAACATCAGAAATCCATCTTCCTGCCACCCCAGGAGTAACTCTTGCTGAAGAAGATCGTTTAATGATCGAAGCTTTATATGACTGTGACTTCGGTTATCAGGAAGAAGCTGATCCTGCTGCGGATGCTGCTAGTGAAGATGTTCCCGAGGACAGCGAGAATGAGGAGAGTACCTCATCAGAAACTGCTGATAAAACACAAGATCCAGAAAAGAATATTGAAACCCAGAGATCCCCTCGAGACACTTTAACTCCTGAAAAGGAGGCTGAAGTGCCGAGATATCCTGAAAAGATCGCTGATGAAGAGGTAGACGTGGAGAAAACTCCAGTTGCTGCTCAAAAAGGTATTGTAATGAAATTAATAATCTCCTTTTTTTAATAAGTAACTTTGGTAGCTAACATCGTCACTTTTATTCATACAAATCCTGGATCTCCTCCTGCTCCTCCAACTTGTATGGATATAGTACTGGCAACGACAATTGCCAGTAGCAGCCGCCATTTGTCTTGTGGATCTGAAGCAGGGAGTAGCCAGGCCGTAGCGTCTGAAGCTACTTCTGCTCAGTTAAGGTCTGTTCATGCAGATGATAGGCCTGTTGCTAGATCCACCCATGGTAAGACTGTTTCACTTTTGATTCTATTTATCAATAGCCAATGACAGATAAAGTGACAGTATTCGATTTTGCAGAGGAACAACCAGGAGGAGCAACCAGCTCTACTTTGGTTTCATTATTCAAAGAACCTGCAGTTCAGACATGAGAAGTCGAGCGTCCTGCTGTTTCGTCATCAACAGGAGTCGCTGCAACTCCTGGTGCTCTGGCGACTAATCAGCTTGTAATCCAATCATTCACTAGATGCTTCTTCGAGTCCTTGGGACCTTTGGTTAACAGAATGATGGACAAAGAAGATGCTGACTTTTTCATGGTTAGAGGTCGAACCTCTTTTTTAGTGAACGCCATTCGGGAACAAGGTGATGAAGCTCAAGCCACTTTCCTTGACCATATATTGAATGAGCTGGAAATCTCTATGAAGGGTTATAAAGATCTCAATAAAGGGAAAGTGGAACCCTTGGTGCAGGCAGAGTTCGAACAAATGGCTCAAGCAGCAGCAATTGAAAGAGTGAACCTCCAAAATTTCTTGGATGCTTATACTACAAAAGCTGCTGAATATAATTCTAAGTTAGAATCGGTGATCTCAGCTGCTGAGAGGAGAGAGAAGAGAATTGCAGATCTGAGAATGGAGATTGCTCGTCTTGAAGAAGAACTAGAAAATGAAGTTACAGAGCACCAGACAGCGGTCCAACAAATAGATGCTCTTACTCAGGAAAGGAATGAGTATGTAGCAGCACATAATGCTGAAATCACTCGCCGAATGGTCTCTATGCCCGTTTTCAATAAAGAATCGGGAATGGAAGAGGCCAGGAGGAAAGTGATGGCATCACGTGAAGAACGGTTGCAGACTCTAAAACAACAGATCAATAATCTAATAAAGCCTCCGTCTCAGTAGAAAGACCATTTTGTATCTTTTTGTCTTTCTTCATACTATGCATGTAATGTCTCAAATTTTGATCAATAAAAGACACATTTTTTGTTGTGGCTCTATTATTTCTTGCGTATCTTATTCAGATACAAATAATAGCGATAGAAAATATATTCAGAGGTACAGGACATGATATATTTCTTGATTTTTTAGAAAATAATTGTATTCATTATATCTGCTCAGAGGTAATATGGATGTGGCAGAATATAATTTGTCGAATAGGATTATTTCAATAGATAACTTAATCAAGGATGATAAGTTACTGATGTGGATGAAAATGAACGAAAATGAATCGTCATAATGAACGGATAAACCGTCGGATGATGGTGAACGGATGAACCGTCAAACGACAATGAATGAACGGGCGAACCGTCTGATGGATGTGAATGAACGGACAAACCGTCTGATGAATGTGAATGGATAAACCGTCAGGTGATAATAAATGAACGAATGAACCGTCGGGTGACAATAAATGAACGAGTGAACCGTCAGGTGATGATTAATGAACGGATGAACCGTCGGGTGACAATAAATGAACGGGTGAACCGTCAGGTGATGATGAATGAACGGATGAACCGTCGGGTGATGAGGAATGAACGGATGAACCGTCGGGTGATTATGATGTTTCATTATTTTGAGAATCTCTGTCTATAAATAGAACAAAAATCTGATAGGAATGAGCACTTCCACCGTTTAACATAAAAATGTCATCTAAAGATGCATCCAAGAAAGCTAAACTCGCCCCAAAAGTTGAAACGGGTGTTGAAGAACATCCGGCCGGATTGATCCAGCCAAAGCAGGCAAAGATAGGCGAAGGTTCGTCTGCTCCCAAACCAGATATCCTGGACTTTCTACTTGAACCAGGAAAGACTGAAGAAGAAGAGGCCATGAGGCTGGCTACTTGCAAGTTTCTCGTGGGTTCCAGCAAGGAGGTTCTCGACTCTTTTGCTGATCGTGTCTTTGAGAAAGACGGCAGTGGCCTGCGTCCCAATGTCGAGAAGGATGACAATGATCTTCCTTGATATCATGTACTTGTCATTCATGATGAAATAAAATTTGAATTTATTTATGAACTTGAACTTGTCTGATGATTTACAAGCATTTACATTTATACATAGTACTTTTTAAGGAATTTGCCATTGATAGGCATCATAGCAATTCGACCGTCTAACTCTGCAAGTTGATATGCTCCATTTGAAAAGACTTTGCTTACAACATAGGGCCCTTCCCACTTTGCGTCAAATTTGCCTTTACTCATATGAGTCATTGTCATAGGACGTCTGACCGTTAGAACAAGTTCTCCTTGTTGGAAGGCTCTGACTTTAACTTTGCGGTTGAAAGTCTTCGAGATGCGAGCTTGGTATAATTTAATGTGTTGTTGAGCCATTAGCCGCTTCTCGTCAAGTGCCTCTAATTCTTGAAGTCGGAGAAGATTGTTGTTCTCTGTAGTGAGTTCATTAGCAATGGCAATCCTTAAAGAAGGAATTTGAAGTTCCAGAGGAAGAACTGCTTCACAACCATACACCAAAAAAAAAAGGTGTAAAGCCTGTGGGATTGCGGACCGTAGTTCGATAGGCCCAAAGACATTCACCAAGCTTTTCACTCCAATTCTGTTTGTTAGTGGATACAAACTTCTTGAGGAGCTTGATAATAGTTTTGTTGAAAGCTTCGGCTAATCCATTAGCAGCAGGATTGTAGGCTGTCGAAGCGACATTGTCAATTCGGTGATCATCACAGAATCTTGTAAACTTATGACTGATGAATTGTGGTCCGTTGTCATGGATGATTCGTCGAGGTACACCAAATCGATAAATGACATAGTGTTTGATGAAGTTGATGACACTGCTGGTCTTGACTTCAGCCAAAGGTATAGCTTCAGCCCATTTGGAGAAGTAATCGGTTATTGCTAGGATGAACCGATGTCCTCTAGAAGAAGGAGGATTGATGGGACCAATGATGTCCATACCCTAAGCTTCGAAAGGCCAGGAAGCAGCCGTCGGATGAAGTAACTCCGATGGTTGATGAATGAAATCCGCGTGGATTTGACAAGCTCGACATTTCCTTGCATAATCAATGGCGTCAGAAACCATAGAGGGCCAGTAATAACCCATGCGTCGAATGCGATCCTGTAGCTTAGGACCGGGTTGATGTGCTCCACAAACGCCGTTGTGAGCCTCACGTAGTACTTGTTTTGCTTCCTCACCAGCAAGACAGAGCAAGAGTAGGCCGTCATAAGTTCGCCGATAGAGAGTCTTGGTGGTTTGATTGTAGTAGAACCGTAGAGACCGCCGACGGATACTCATAGCCTCCTTGGGATCTTCAGGGAGTATGTCATGAACCATAAAGTCGATGAAGGGAGTTCTCCAATCTTCAGTGATAACATTGACTTCAGCAAGATTACTGAACTTGATGTTACGATTGTTTTCGACACAAAATAATTCTCGATTAGAGATAACCACCACTTGTTGTCTTCTGATGGGAATGGCTAAGACTGCTGCAAGATTGGCCAAAGCATCTGCCTCAGTATTGCACGCTCGACGTACATATTCAATGAAGAAAGCTTTGAATGATGTAGACATGTTGATTGCTGCTTCAAAGTAAGGTACCAGATCTTGATGGCGGACTTCATTAGTTCCTCTAACCTGGTTAACAACCAGCTTAGAGTCGCCGTAAACTTCGAGATATTCGATATCCAATTGCTTGGCTAATTGAAGACCGATGAGTAGAGCATTGTACTCTGCTACATTATTGGAGCAGGATTCATCTAGAGAATAAGATCTTTGAATGATCGATCCGTCTGGAGAAACGAGGACAACTCCAACTCCTGCTACAATGGCACCATTTGGTCCGACCCTGGATGGACCATTGAAGAATAAATGCCAGGTTGGAAATTCTTCAGAGATCATATTGACTTCCAATGTTTCGTCTGAAATTTCATCATAAAGCTTGGATGTTTCTGGTATGGGATGAGCCGCCAAGAAATCTGCCAATGCATGACCTTTGACAAACTTTTGAGGAACATACACCATGTCATATTGGGCTAGGAAGATGGCCCATGTAGCCAGCCGAGAATTGAGTGTACTAGGCTTTTTCATGAGTACCCGAAGAGGATTAACTCGGGAAATGACATGAATAGTTTGACCAAATAATGTAATGCCTTATCTTTTGAACAACGAACATAAGAGCTAGACATTCTTTTTCGACCGGACTATAACGGTGTTCAGCACCAATCATAGTACGACTGAGATAGTAAATGGCCTGTTCATGACCTTCTTTATTCTTTTGGGCGAATAAAGCACCCAACGAATGGTCCATAGCACGGACGTACATTAAGAATGGAATACCTGAAATTGGTGGCACCAAGACTGGTAGATTCATGAGATACTGCTTGATGTCGTCGAATGCTCGTTGACATTCTTCGGTCCAAACGAAAGAAACACCCTTCTTTATGAGTTGAGTGAATGGTCTGCAGCGTCCAGACAAGTTCGAAATGAATCTCCTGATATACGCAAGTCGACCTTGGAATCCTCGTAGCTCTTTTAGGTTGCGTGGAGGACACATCTCTTGAATGGCTTTGATCTTCTCGGGATCCACGTGTATACCGTTAGAGGTAATTACGAAGCCGAGAAACTTACCACTAGAGACACCCAAGAATGACTTGGTGGGATTCATCTTGAGCTGATGTTGGCGCATGAGATTGAATATGGTTCTTAAATCTTGGATGTGATCTTCTTTCAGACGACTTTTGACAGCGATATCGTCCACATAGCATTCAACAGTCTTGCGAAGATGATCTCGAAAGATGGTACTCATAGCCCATTGGTAAGTTGCACCAGCATTCTTGAGACCAAATGGCATCACTGTGTAACAGTAGACTCCGCGAGGAGTACGAAAAGAAGTATGCTTTTCATCTTTAGGATGTATCCGAATCTGATTGTATCCGGGGAACCCGTCCATAAAAGATATTCTTTCGAACCCACAGGTGTTGTCAATCATGACGTCCGTGATAGGGAGAGGAAATTCATCTTTTGGACATGCTTCATTTAGATCTCGGATGTCGATGCAAACTCAAACTTTGCCAGTTTTTTTAGAACTGGGACAACATTAGCTACCCAATCGGGATGCTGTTCTTCTCAAATAAAGCCGCAAGCGATGAGCTTCTTGACTTCATCATCAATTGCATCCATCATTTCCGGTTTAAATCGCCGTTGTTGTTGTTTGACTGGTTTTGCATTCGACAGGATATTCAATTTGTGAGTAGCAATTTTGGGATCTAGTCCTGGCATGTCTTCATAACTCCAGGCAAAGACATCAATGTATTCTTTGATAAGAAGAATCAACTCTTGCTTATCTGCTTCTGGAAGATTCTTGCTAATGAATATTGGATGAGGTGACCCATTTTCTCCTACATCAATTTGAACTAATTGATCTTCGGTAGGAGGTTCTCTTTGTTCGAATCGGAATACCCACCGATTGTCCATCTGTTGAGCCCAAGGATCTGTTTCAGAACTTTCTTCAATGTCTCCGTCATAACCTTCTGGAAGTTCAGCAGAGACCATATTGGAAGATACGACCAGCCGATGAACACGACCGATGCTGGTGTCAGAATCCCATGATCTGAAATCAGAAGAATTAGAACGTTCTTCGCTATCAGAGTCAGAGACTGCTGGGGATAACATAGGAGAAGAAGCATATCCGAGACCTCTTTTGGTCTTGCTATAATACATATCTGACTTTCCTTTTGGAACAGCTGTACGGAGAGGAGTCTTTCTACCTTTACCGTAGTTGAGGCCGCTCTTGAAGTCATAGCCCATTTTATGGATGATGTCCTTTGATTGTTGACTATAACGCCAGAGCTGGAGATGTCCTGTATCGTTAAATTTGCTATCATCCGTATAGCTGAATTTTTGTTCCGGTCCTTTACTAAAAAGTATTGGACGTTCGTCTTTTTTACGAACGGGAACAATACAATATAAATCCTTTGGGTGTTCACATGAAACTTCTGTTTGAAGAGATTGCACAACTCCCATTGTAAATGACTGATAGCTATCTAACATATTCAAATAGCATTTAGTATGATAAATAACATCAGTATACTGGAAAGTAGGTGCTTTTTCATTGATTTGTACATTAGCATTTATAGCAGGACCTTTAGCCTTAGCAGGCTTGGTCAGATTGATTACAAGAGGGGGAGAAGAAGAACGTGGAGGAGGATTAGCTTTGTTACGACGGAGGTCGATAACAAGCGGCTCAGAGGAGGTGAGCTCCCTTTTATCCTTGTTATGAGGTAGATCTATAACAAGTGGCTCAGAAGAAGTGAGTTGCTTTTTATCCTTGTTACGACGTAAGTCAATAACAACCGGCTCAGAAGAGGTGAGCTCCCTTTTATTCTGATCATCATCAGTATATTGCTTCTAGACTGGCAAGTGAATAGCTAGTGGCTTAGAGGATTGAGGACGAGATACACGCCCTTTGACAGGAATGATGAGGGCCGGTATCTTTAGGCACTGTTTCTTGTTCTTCTTCAGTGTCTAGAGATAAGACAACCTTCATAAATTTATCCTTGTACATGCGAGCGTCGTTGCAGTATGCTTCAACGCCTTTGAAAGGATAAAGATTAGCAACTTCCTTCTGAACGTCTCCATTGTCATCAACATATTTGAAACATTGATGAAGAGTTGATGGAACAATGTTATGCTCATGTAGGAATGGTCTCCCCAGTAAAGCAGTATAAGAACAACCATGATTGTCGATGATGTAGAAGGTAACCTTTGTGCAAAGATTGCCTATTTGAAGTTTTAAGCGGATCTTGCCCAAAGGTTCACTCCTTCCTTGGTTGAATCCCAAGATAGTGGTGATTGTGCTTGAAAGACTATGCACTGGTATCTTCAATGCGTCTAGCATCGCCTTTGGCATGATGCTGAGAGCAGACCCTAGATCTATCAGAATACGATCGACTTTCATCGAGTCGACATATCCTGTATAGTAGAGTGGACGATCGTGTCTGTTATCTTCCATCAACATGTCATCTTGTGTGAAAGTTATGTTTGGAATTAACTCCAACACACTATGACAATGAAGGCAAGAGACTGGTTCTGCTTTTGGCTTCTTCAGAAGGGCTAAACAGGTTTCAGCTTGCATGAGAGCCTCGCTCAGAGTTTCCCGAGTCTCTTTGGAGAGACACAAGAGCTCGAAGATTGGCAACCGGGCCGGTGTATTAGCCAATTGAGCTAATATGTCAAAATTGTAAGGCTTCTCAAGTCCGGAAGGAGATAATTTCTTCAGAGGTTTGTCAAAGCGGACTTGTTAATTTCCTTTGTCAGTAACCACCGGCTTAGGAGGAATAGACACTACAACTGGTGAGGATGTGGAAGGAATCTCTTCAGAGGAAGTAGACTGTATTGGGGTAGGTTCAGAAGAAGAGGCGGGATTCTCTTGAGTATCAGGATACTCCTTCAAGTAAGCTTTCCCTGATCTGGTACCTAGCAGAATTTTTTCGTCAGCTATGGGGTCAAAAGAAACCATGTTGCAAGTCTTTGTCTTGCTTTTGGAGCGGTCTTTCTTCTTAGAAGAAGAGGAAACTTCGAACTCGGAAATAAGATCTGGATGGATCCACATAACTTCGCCGTTGTCAAGCGACAAGGGAACAAGACCTTCACTTGGTGGAGGTAGGAGATTCTCAATCTCAAGAGTAGCTTTGGGAATAGGAATTACACCGTGCGATACTATTTATGGAGGGAAGTCACCAAACTGGACTAAAACCATATTTGCAGTAACAGTCTTCTCGTCTTGCTGCAGAGTGACGACACCATCATTGACAAGCTCTTGAATTTTGCCTTTGAGCACATAGCACGCTCGAGTAGGATGTCCAATGAACCTGTGGTAGACACAATATTTAGGATGATCTGTCTTACCGACTTCATCAGGTTTCTTTGGGTCTGGGAGATGAATTTTGTTGCTTTTGAGTAAGCAATCAAAGATGCTTGCAGTGTCATTCTCGTCGAAGGAATATTCTACTTTCGGACGAGGTTCCCTTGGAGGAGGTGCAAAAGGAGTAGAAGTGGATGTAGGCGGAGCCACATTGACAGCCAAAGATTCTTTATTCTTGTTTAGATTGATGTTTAAAGTCTCTTTTGCTTTGCGGTTGTTCTGGCGGTTGCCACCACCTGATGTCTGGTGTTCATCTCGGTCGGGATTAGACATTTGTACCCCCAATTGCTTGAACTTCTCGGCACTCACTTTCGCAGCTTTGGCGTTGACAATGAATGAGGGCCAATCTTGGAACTGAGTAGATCCTGTCCACATACTAATGATAGGTAAAAGATTTGCCTTACAAGTATCAATAGTGACAGCAGTTGGAGTTCCAGGAGGCATCTTCAAGGCTTTACGGTGGAACCGTTCGATGAAACTCTCAGCAATTTTATTGTGTTTCTGTTTGATTTTGTTGTGAGCCGACATGAGCCGACATAGTCATGTCGTTGAATCCTTCATAGAACCGTTCCAGGAAGATTTGCTTGAGACCTGAGAAGGAAGTGATACAACCATCTGGCAAACTTCTGTACCAGTCGTATGCTACGTCGGTTAAACAACCGACGAACACTCTGGTAAGAAGAGCGTCATTTGGCTGGAGTTGAACAGTCATTACCTCAAAATGATTGATGAACTGACTAGGAGAAGTACTGCCATCAAACAAAAAGATCATTGGAATCTTGTACTTTGGCGAGAATGGGACTTCTTTCCATTCAACTGGATAGGGCTGCTTGATCCCCAATCTTTGCAAGTTGTCTTTCTCTTTGAAGGCTTCGAACTGGGTTCGCAAGAGTTTGACAGCTTCATTGGCATCTTCAGATGAAGAAGAAGGAGCAGGTTGAGTCATAGTGGAAGGAGGAGGAACAGTATTGTAAGCACTAGCATTGTAAGTACTACCCCCAGCTCCTGACTGACTAGGTGTAGTTTGAACTTGTACTTGTACAGGAGGCATTTGAGGAGACACTACCCCCAGCCCAGCATTGACAGGTACCGATGATGCTATGATTTCAGGATTAGCAGTAGGTACAGTCGGTGGTGTGGCATGTTGTGCCACTATGATAGAATGCATACTAGCAACCATTTCAGCCATAGTTTTTAGCTTGTCTTCTAGTACAGCGATTTGCTGTTCCTGATTTGCAGAAGTTGAAGCATTTGGATCTTCATTGACAACATAAGCTGTCACTTCTCTTGGTACAGTGGAAGACACTGTCTGTTTAGAGCTTTCGCTGTATGCATCATAGTCGGAGAAAGAGTCGTCTCCTGACTGAGAAGTAGGAAGATAACCCAAAGGATTTTGAAGAAGATTCCTTTGACCGATTGTGTCTCGGCTTCGGGACCGGGTATGTCGAAATACTCCTTCAGAAGATTCTTGAAGTAAATCTAGATACCGTTGGCTTGGTTTACGATGTTTGCCGTGCTTAGAGCACCTTCTACCCCAGTGTCTCCGGAAGTCATATTGACAGAAGCATACAAGACTTCATCTTCCTCTGACACTACTTCAGAGTTTGCAAAAGTCAGACGATCAAAGACAGATCTTTTTGTTGTTTGACAACAATATTGAATGATGACTTTGTGGATGCAATGATGATCAGATGGTTGAACTGGAGGTGTTGAGACGTTGTCTCGTTTTTGTCTGAGATGCTCTCGAAGATCGGGAACAACAGCAGGACAAGAAAAACTCTGAGGGATCTGTTCTTTGATAATGTTCGGAACATGATTCCGATTCTTTAACTGTTTAGTCCCTTGAGTGTACAGGGAAGTGCTCACTTCATTGGCATAAGTGTCAGGATCTTTGACCCTGGGAGTCTGTCTTTGATGTTTGATCTTCGGCATTGGCTGTTTACGTTTCGCCGAAGTAGGCCTGTTGAGATAAGTCCTTAGATCTGCAAACTCACCCCCAGGGGTTTTTGTTTGTGATACCAACAGTTTTCCCTGTCTGGAACGGGAAATCTTGAGGGTTGGGAGGTCTTAGAACTATGCTACCGGAGTAGGCAGAATACCTCTTTGATCAGTACAAGTTCTTTTAACATGGAGAGAAGAATCCTTGTTTGAAAGAGTTTTTGTACTGACTGATGCCGGAGCACATTCAATATGATCTTCTACGGTAAAAACCGGGGAAGATTGAGAAAAGACCAAAGGGCCTTTTCCTTTATTTTGGAAAGAAGGGTTAGCTAAAGAGTATTTCCCTCTGTTGTCTTCTAAGTCATGAGACGAAGAAGTTTGAGAAAAGACCAAAGGGCCTTTTTCTTTGTTCTGAAGAAGAGGAGGAATAGCCAAAAGACTACCCCCAGTGGATTGTGTAGGAGCAGCAGAGTGGTGGAGAAGAGTAGCACTCTTCCTCTTGTTGTGAAAAGAAGAGAGATTAGCCAAAGGGCTATCTCTCTTGGATTGTGCAGACATGGTTTGCGTATGAGTGGATGGCGCACTAGCAAGTTGCATAGGAGAGTCCTTGACAGATGACTTTCTGGTTCTGGCCACAGACAATATGGTTTGCGCATCAGGAGTTCTGGCCACAGAGTGTTTGGAGTACACTCTAGTTGCTGGAGCATCAGTTTGCGCAGGAAGATGGGCAGCCAATTGTGCCAGGGGCAGAGGAGTCTTATGCTTTGACAACGCATCATAAGAAGTCTTCTGTGCACTGACAGCAACAGCTTGCATATGAGTAGTTGAGACAGATGGTGCAACAGTCTTAGTGACAGAAGCTTTAGACTGTGCAACAGATTGCGCAGCAGGCTTATTGGCAGACTGCGCAACAGTCTTGCTGACAGAGTTGATGGACTGCACAGCAGTCTTGAAGACCCACACTGGGCGCACTTTGCTCGTGGCAGAAGTGGTTGCAGTGCGAGGAGTGGTTTTAGAGTTGATCATGGCTTCATAGGCTGTCTGGTTGACCTTCACAACCAGCGTATTCTGCGTCTTCCTGATAGACGCTATGTCACATTGAGTTGTCACTTCCTCGTCGGAGGAGAAAGTCGTCCCCAGCAGAGTCGCCATTTTGTTTGCAAAAACAAAAGTGTAGAACTTTATTGATATAAACTTTATAAAAGATTACAAGAATTCTGAAAAGTACAACTGTAGAAATCCAATCTAGAAGACGATTGCTTTATCCCTTGGACGATGCGAACTTTGAAGACGATAGCCTCTGAAGTTGAAAACAACTCTGGAATTGAAGGCAAAAGCCTCGAAAGAATGCAACAGCACTTGGGCAAGAACTCCTGGACTCTCTGATATTTCTGAACTTTTTTAGTCTGATCCTCTTGAATGAAGACTTGAAACTCTATTTATAGAGTTCTGGAAAAAACTAATTTTCAGTTATTCTGGACTGCGCATAATGGATTGCGCAGCAATCGGATTGCGCAACAGTGAACTGCGCAGGCAGTTGTTGGATCGTGGTCCAACTGTCTTGGACACATGGCAACTTTTGACTTAATTGTGCATGATCATGTACAGACGGTTGCCACGTAATGAGCTATTGATGGCATGAGTGCCACGTGTACTTTTGTCAGTTATCAAAATAAAGTGCGCCATATAAATTGCGCTGACTTTGAATTATGCAGATATGGATTGCGCTGAGATAGATTGCGCTGGCATGGATTGCGCTGCATGTACAGCTGTCCTCGAGCGCTGTGCGGCGCAATAAACGAACAGTCTCCTCGTTCTTCGTGCTGTCAGCTGTCAGAAAGATTTGATTTTGTCAGATAATGATGACATTGCCACGTCAGCCTGTGCAGTTAAAAGTGTGCGCAGTCGAGTGTGCGCAATCAGAATGATGCGCAATCTGACGTCTGTACAGTTCATTTGAAAGTTGTATTTCTTGATTTTCTGACTTCGTTAAATAGGTGCAACTTGATTTTTTAGGACCTACAGTGTCCCCACCCATCAGCGGTGCCTTGGCTTCCCCTTCCTCGTCTGGTGCCCTATTGCCTTCTTATGCCGATAAGCTGCGTCCGGACCGTGCAGTCAAGAAGGGTGGCCTTTTCCTCGACGTCCCGCTTCCGGAAGTTGTGTATCCCACGGAATCCCCTGTGCCAAAGGTCCCCTTTTCTGTTCAGGAATTGTCCTCTCTATCCACCTCCTTCCCTTACACCTTCGTCCTTAAATTTTCTAACGGATGCCCGAAACTATCGAGTTAAAGAAGTTATTATCAGTTGACGGCTTTTCGCAGATTACTTGGTCACACCCCTGGACCCCAAGCATATCTTGCTGCACCTCTCCTCCGAGATTGATCACAAGACCGTGTGGTCCAATAGAACAGGTAGGGTGGACTCCCACCTTATGAATATTATCAGGTTGTCACCGGACTTTAACACCAAAGAAGATTCGGCGAAGGTTGCGGCCTGGGTGACCCTCCCAAACCTTTTCCTCATCTGCTTCGTCCCCGCGGCCCTCAGACGGATCGCCAACTCTTTTGGGACCTATGTGGCCACAGCAAAAGAAACTAGCAACCTAACTAAACCTCACTATTCTAAGATATGTGTGGAACTAGACCTCACCAATGAGCCCTCCAATCACATCTTCTTTGAGCTGGGCAACCAGTTGCACACCCAGCGAATAGTCTACGACAAATACATTATTTTCTGCAAACACTGCCATCTGCAAGGACACCTGGCAGAACACTGTTTTCGTCTTCACCCTGAGCTCAAGAGGAATACCGTACGAAAGGACGATCTAGGTAAGGTTGGCAATAAAAAAAGTTGTAGCCCCCTCCCCCGCTGCTTCTGCTTCCAAACACCCACATTAGGTTCGACGACTACGAAGGCACGCTAGTCAAAGTTACCTCCCCTGGCACAGATACGACTCATAGCACCTCTGCATCGTTAACCCTCTCCAATAAGTTTGATGTCCTGGATTTGAAAGCTACTGAGCCCTCACAGGCGCTTGTCATAATTGAGGAACCTCACAAGCCCCTGGAACCGACCTCCGAGATGGCATCACCCAGTGATATCCCCTTGGATGCTGGCATGGAAGCCTTCCAATACCTCATATATGTCCCCACCGAGCCCCCTATCAGCCATCTACCGAGCGATGTGATCACCGTAGATGAAGCTCTTGCAATCCTGGGTCCATAACAGGTCCTGAGAGGTAAACAGGTCATGGCCGCAGGATTCTTCCTCCAGTCAGCAGAAGAGCAACCAAGATGCTTAGAAGATACCCTTATTATACCCCTCGGTGAGGCCATACTGGACTCCACAGGAGAAAGGCTCGAACCCACAAAGGACACCTACTCCACCGAAGTCGATGATCCAATCCGTGACAAGTCCTTGGCCACGACGACACCCATCTACCCTAAAAATAATGATACAATAGAAGCCACTGAGCCGTCAACTATACGCACAAGATCCACAGCCAAGCGGATAAAAAATGCCCCCAACTACAACATTAATGCTTAACATCCTTTCCTGGAATGTTCGAGGTTTGGCGAATAAACCCACCAAGAGGCGGCTTACTGGCCTAAAAAAAATTACAAGATTGACATTTTGATCATTCTCGAATCCAAGATCCCTCCAAGAAAATTAAATCCATCCAGCTTCAATTAGGAGTCCACAACGCCGTGGCAGGCAACCACGGCATTTGGATCCTCAGCTCGTCGGACATTCATATCGGAGTTAACCAGGATTCCAGGTAGGCTCTCGCGTGCTAGATAGAACACCCCTACCTTTCCAAATGCGCCATTCTGTCAGCAGTTCATGGCAGTTGTGACATTAACGAACGCAAACAGCTAAGGAACGACCTCCTCGACATCCACTTCACCCACATTAACCTCTCTTGGCTTTGTATTGGGGACAATAATGCCATCACGTATAGAGAGAAGAAGTCTGGCGGCCGCCCGCCTCCCTTCATGGCCATGCAAGATTTCAACAACTTCATTTTTAATGCCAACCTCTCCTCGCTCCAGTTCTCAGGCAATGCGTTCACCTGGTGCAACATGCAGGAAGGTGATCGTCGGCAATATTCTCGTATTGATAGGGCTCTCACAAACACCCTCTGGCATGGTATGGGAATCAGCTCCAGACTTTCTCATTTCAACGCCAGCGAGTCCGATCACGTTCCCCTGCTAGTTGAAATAAAAAACTCCTCCAAACAGATTAAAAAGAACTTTTGTTTTCTCGACTTCTGGAGCGAACATCCTCAATTCAAGAACGTCATTGTAGAAGCATAGAACCACGCAGATGATGTCGACCCACTGATCAAGGTAGTCAGCAAGCTTAAGGCGACGAGCAAAGCCCTTACGGCTTGGAGTAAACAGGCATACGGGGATATTTTTAGGCGGTTCGCGTAGCCGAAGATGAAGTCACTCGTGTAAAGGCGCTTTTCATGACAGATCGATCGCTAGCAGCCAGGACCGCCCTTAGCCTCACCAAAGCCATTATCAAATTTTGGTTGAAAGTTGAAACGAAATTTTGGAAACAGAAAACGAGGCTGAAATGGGACAACGAGGGGGACAAAAACACGGCCTACTTCTACGCCCGTGCCAACGGTCGCAAGCAGAAACTGACCCACCACAAGATAATTGATGATTCTGGTAACATCATCAGTAACCAACGGGATATCCAAGCGGCTGCTGCTGATTTTTACTCTCAGCTGTTCACCAAAGAAAGGGTTCACAGAGAACAACCTTCTGGCTGAGATCCCCACCTCGTTGACGACAACGACAATATACAGCTGGAACTCCTTCCGTTCGAGCAGGAGGTTAAAGATGCGGTATGGGCCCTAGACGCCCACAGTGCGCCTAGACTTGACGAATTCTCGAGGGTCTTTTTTCGATAGTGCTGGGACATTATCAAGAAGGACATCCATGAAGCGGTCATCGCATTCTTTCAGGGAGCAACTTGCCCCAGAGCCATATCCTCCGCCAACCTGATCCTCATCCCGAAAAAAGATAACCTTGAGACTTTTCGTGATTTTTGCCCCATCAGTCTGTGTACCTTCACCAATAAGGTCATCTCCAAGATCATCGCATCCCGTATGTCAGATGTGCTTCCCAAGATCATCTCTGAGGAGCAAAGTGACTTCGTCCGAGGTAGAAACATCCAAGATAACATTATACAAGCACGGGAGCTAATCACCTGCATGAAACTTTCTGCTAGAGGTGGCAACATCGCGATCAAACTGGACATGGAGAAAGCTTATGATAGGCTCTATTGGCAATTCATTATATGGGTTTTTAGGGCCTTTGGTTTTTAGTAAACTTGGACCAATACAGTGTGGAGATCGATCAGCAACTCATAGTTTTCCACGATTATCAAAGGTCAAGACAACGGTTTCTTCAAATTGAGCCAGGGCGTTAGACAAGGAAACCCCTTATCATCCAATGTCTTCATCATTACGACGGACGCTTTGAGCAAAAATCTGAACAAGATGGCTAGCACCCCGAACTTCCAGCATTTTTATACCGCCAGTAGTTGTCCTATCATCACCCACCTAGCATATACAGACAATATCATCATCTTCACATCCGGGGATGTCGGGTCGGTTGATGTGGTCCACAATACCCTCCAGAGATATTCATCCTGCTTCGGTCAGAAGGTCAACCCCGCCAAGAGTGTCATATATGCACACCACAACATCAAGAGAGAGTGTGTGGATAATATCTCCAATATCACCTCTTTCTCCATTGAATACCCTTCGTTCCTATACCTTGGATGTCCTCTGGTGTACGATAAATCTAATGCAGGCATTTTTGACGGGCTTATTAACAAAATCAGGAGAAAGCTGGAGGGGTGGCACAACGCTACGTTATCACCAGGCGGTAAGATGACCCTCATCAAACACGTGCTCACATCCATTCCTATATATACCTTGGCAGCGTACTCCCCTCCCAAGAAGGCGATCTACTTGATTGGAAGCATTCTGTGTGACTTCTTTTGGGGAAACAGTGGCGGCCACATAAAGCATCATTGGACGAGTTGGGACACCATGGCTAGGCCTACCGAGGAAGGAGGCATGGGATTTGCCAGACTCTCTCACATTGTTGATGCTTTCTTGATGAAGCTGTGGTAGAAGATTTGGACGAGTCAGAATTTATGAGCTAGATTCATGAAGGCCAGATACTTCAAGCAAATTCATCCGTCTCAGGCCATCCCCAACAGCAGATCATCGGCGGCGTTGTGGTGCATCCTAATCGGGCGCACTATGTCCTAACCAGTGATACGCCTACATTTGGGCGATAGAGAATCCTCGACCTTTCTTGAACGTTGGGTTGGAGAAACATTGCTTCCCAGCCATACGGCGGGCCGAAGGAACACAAGGATCAAGGACTTATGGGATTCCTCCAGTAACGATTGAGATTGGGACAGGATCCGTAATTGGACCGGCAATGAGGCTGAAGACTGCATCCGTCGTCGAGGCTTGAAGATTGGCACCGAAGCAGATGAGCTGTGGTGGTCGGCTGACCCCTCGGGAGGCTTATTTATGAGCTCGGCCAGACAAGTAGCCCGCAGGACGCCATCACCAATCATTGCCGTCTTCTGGCAGACATGCATCCCAAAGAAGTGGTCCATCCTTATTTGGAGGGCCTTTCGTATGATGTTACCTACAGACGAAAAACTGCATACTATAGGATTCAGCTTAGCATCTGTCTGCAACTGCTGCTCAGAGCGTCAGACGGAAATCGTCGACCACATCTTTTGTCAGGAGGAATTATTGGTCAGGGTCTGGAGAGTGCTATCACAGTGGTGCAGAAGGGCTTAGGGAGATGGGTGCTTCAATGACCTCCTGGCCGGCTGGGCATTCGCCTCCTATGGTCACCAGATCATAGCGGCAGCCGCTACATGGGTCATTTGGAAGAATCGTAACAAGGCGAGATATGAGGTCTACCAGTACAACGCCGACCAGATCATTAGGGAGGTCATCCGGCAGTGTCGTAAGATCAGGGGCACCTGTTTACATGGCCAGACAGGTTTTTGGATTTCTCTTCTCCTAACCTCCGGTTCTCAAGTTTTGTTGGTATACTTGTATAGGCGTCGACATTTTGTGCCTAGGGGTATACTTGTACAGGCTTCGGCATTTTGAGCCTTGTTGGAATAAAATGGGGTATTTTATTTATATATATATATATATATATATATATATATATATATATATATATATATATATATATGAATTTGCATATAGGGATATGAGTGCACTGTTTTGAGTGAGCTAAGTGATGTCCACTGTCAAGAGGAGTTTAGCGATTGTCACTTGATAGTGTGTGCACCTAAATTTGTGCCTACAAGTGCTTGTGTGTCTCATGAGTGCCTACACATGTGTGTTAGTATATAGGGGTGTCATGTGCATATGGTACTATATGAACATGTGACAGAAAGTGTAGGCTATGTTGTTCGTTGCATCCATATGACACTTATAGACGAGTGTCTATTCATGTGTGTGACAGTCAGTTTAGGGACTAATTAGGTGTGTCCCTGATTGTGGTTTGATGTGAGTGTCACTAAGTATCCTAGGAGTCATGTTCCTGTATGAGTGAGGTATCTAAGTGAAAAGTGTGTGTGCATGTGAGTGTTAAGTGAGAAGTTCATGAGTGTCCAAGTGAGTGGGAGTAAACCTGTGTCTTGAGAGTGTGTGAAGGTTATGAGGCCATGTGAGAAGGACAGAAGGTAGATCAAGTGGCAGCAGTTGTTGTTTTGCTTGCAAACAACAAGTTTGGGAGCATGAGCAGTAGGTAATTGGCCTACCTAAGGGAGATAAAAAGATATGAGGGTGAGTTAGATAGGGAGTTTTGGCCTGTATAGATTTAGCCACTTAGTGCACTTGAGAGAGAGAGAGAGAGAGGGAGGTCCTACCTTCAGTTGTGCACAATTGAACTACTAGGGAGACCCTGTTGGCAGCATATTTAGTCAGGAAGGCTCTCCCTTTTACCTTTCCTACCTATCCTATTACCTAACTTGGTTGGCGGATTTCTTGTAGGCTTGGTGCATAGTCAATTGGCTTTGCCTGGGTGCTCTTGCATGCAGAAGATGGGAGATCTGTTTGGGTCTACAGCAGGGGAAGTAAACCCATAGCCCAACAATTTATAGGTAGGTAAGGATGGAGTTGTGGTAGTATGTAAGTTAGATAGGGGAGAAGTAACAGTAGTATCAATAGTACATGTTGTGGAGAGAGAGCCAAACTTCAATAACAGCAGGGCAAGTAAGCATAGGACAACGGGAGTACAGGAGAAGCAGGGCAGTAGCATAGGCCCCCTGTAGTCAAGAAAATGGGGGTTCTCCTAGGCAGGTTGGCCAATGCCTGTGCATTTGATGCACAGGAGAGTGGCTCCTGGTCGAGTGAGGTACTTAGATGGGGTTAGTTTATAGGTAAATAAGCATATATAATTAGGATATGTAGGTATATGTAATTTGGATTATATGTGTGTGAGTGAATGAATGTGGACAATGGAATGTGTGATATGGTGAAGAGGATGTGTGTCCATGTTAGTATTAGTTGAATAGGGTGTGTTGGAGAGTTGATAGTGTAGTGTGGGTGTTATTTGAATGTGTTGAGAGTGTATCATAGTGTGTCAGACATTAGAAGATAGGAAGGTGCAACCCTAATAGGTGGTAGGTTATGTGCAGGGGGCTTCGAATTCCTGCAATGGCCTTATGAGATTATGAGTGTGTACTGCCACTCTTGGCATGTACAGTGGATAGAGCAAAGGATCAGTAAGGAAGTGTGGCAGGGTGCACAGGCAGGATTTGGGGTAAGGTTCTGTTGGACCTAATATGATCAATGTACTACACTGATTTGTAGTGCTATAGGCAGGGCATGGCCTCCATTACCTTGGTAGGCAGGTAAGGCCATTCCTTAACCTAGTTTTGGCAGTAGGAGTGAGTGCCATAGGCCTTGAGTGTTGCACAGGTTAGGCAGTGGGTTAAAACCCCTGTACATGCCATGATTGTCTAATGTGTGAGTGTGGCATATACGTGAGTGGTCAGCATGTAAGGAGTGTAGATGGTGTCACAATTTGAGTTAGGGAATGAGTGGTGTAGGCAATGGGGTGTATGATAGTTTAGATGTCAAAATAGGTAAAGGGTTGTGTTTGTCTGTGTGTGTTTGTATAAACATAGGATAATAAGGATGTGTAAAAGTGGTAGGTAGGCATGTTAGAGTGAATTTGTTGTGTTAGAAAAAAAATTGCTAAGGATAGGTAGTGAGACTTGAATAGGTAATATTGAGTAGGTAAATATTTATGCCTAATAAAGCTAGGTAATGAACTAAGGATTCTAGTATGGGTGAAATTTATAGAGGGCAGGGGCCTTTAGGAAATATAGTAGGTAATAAGGGTGAAGGTAATGTAATGCCCCTCTTCGCACGGTGATAAGTCGTTGACTCAAAGAGTTGCGTTGACCCGATGAAGTATCGATACGAATCGATGCAAGTGTTAAGTTGGCCCGAGAGAAGGCATTGAGTCGGTTTGAAGATTCTAAGATATTGAATCGATGCAATGCACAAGTCCATTTTGATCAAATATTGATTTTAGTTGGTTTCGTGTGCAGGCTACGCTTTAACACTGAGTTATAAGAGGTCAACATTTTTCTTTTTTAGCAACAATGTCCATAAAACCAAAATATTGCCTTGCAACAAACTAAGGTAAAGTCAATGGACTTGGCTCTTCAAAAGAATCCAAACTTATACTTTCAAAGTCATGCTCGGAGTCTCGCTCGGTCAATGCGATCATCACTAAGGTGGGTGGCTCCGATGAACCTGTCTTTGCTTGGCGTAGACACAGAATAATACAAACAATATTGCTAGATCGCTAGGCGATAACCCCCCTCTTGCTAATAAGTGAACTCAACGCACCTAGCTAAGGGAATAATCCCATCCGGTATGCTTGTGTAGAACATAGAAATGAATTTAGGAATTTACTTGAACCCTCGTACCGCACTCCAAGCTCGTGCTAAGGCACATCTAACGTTTTAAGTACCTTATGCTCTCATGTATGCAATGAAACAATGAACACAACTTGAGGCAATAAATAATGAATGGTTTACTGAATTGAGGCAGGAAGACTATCAAAATAGTCGTTCTGAGCAATGTAATAGAAACATCAAAAGACTTCGGGACTGTTGGGTCGCCAAGGCAATTCCCGTACCGTATGCTGTATAATGAATGAATGAACAAATGACGGAAGAGAAAATGAAAGAATGAACGAATGAAAGAAAGAAAAGAAGAAATTGGAGGATCAAAAGCTGGGTGTACCAGGGATCGTGTCGAGAATAAGTAAACAAAAAAAAAGAAGAAAAGATGATTAGCGATAGGTATAACGAGAACGTGCAACGGGGCTTGCTACCCACGCTGTACGGATGCCGCCGCCAACCTAGTCGATAATTCGTTATAGCCCAGAGAGCCTGGCTCAGAGAGCCGATAAGATAAAGAAATGAAAGGAGAATACGAAATGGTCACGGATGACTCGTGCATGAGTAAAGAGAAAGAAGGATTCCTCAGACGATCGGAAGTTGGGTGCCCAGGGATCATGCCGGCCTAGGAGGAATCACGGCTTACGGGCGACTTGGGTGAGGGCACGGTCAGCTCAGCGACGTAATACCAGTATGTGTAGCCTATCAGGGTGTACCAGCCATTACCGTCTGATAGATACTACGAATACCACGTTCAGGAAAGTCTAAATGGCTTGTATTGCTAGCGACCGATGCATATAGGTTAAGTGGACTCGCTGGTCACCCAACTTTCGATCGTCTGAGGCTGGCAATGTGGTTATTTCGAACAACATAATTTTAGATCTGTACACCGCGAATGTGGAACCATGAGTTATCGGAGCTACGCTGACTGGCAAGGTGAGGATTCTGAATAACATGATTTTCGGGCACAACAGTATGATTACTAGATTATATTCTAGATTGGTTCGTGGCTTATCACCTCTAATATCCTTAAATGTTGATTGTTTACAATTAGCATAGGACATGTCAGACTCTTAGATATTGAAATTGCTAACCTCTATTCAATCTTGTTTTATTGTTATATTTTTTAATTGATGTCCTTCCTTGATAATATCTTATCTTGTGCCATATTGACTTCCTTATTGATCTATCTTCAGGATGCTGAAGACCAGATCACAATGCTCTGAAATTATCGTCGCAACGGAGAGGTGTGCTACTTGATAACCTCCTCCTCCAGCTATGGGTGCTGCAGCTCCGGACGTTGCTCCTACTATTTCATCCGTCCATACGAAAGTGTCAACAACTCATGGGGGTATTCCTGTACTAGTCCAGAGGGTTATTCTCCTGCAGCCGGAGTCTCTCCTATACCACCTCCACCACTTTCCACCACAGCATAGATGTTCACGTTATTTCAGCAGATGATGGAGGCACAAAGGGCCCAGGCCGAGGCACAACAGTGACAGGCTGATGTGTGGTGCCAAAGCATCGATAGTGCCCACCAATTGGCACTGGCTGCAGTAGAGAAGGTGGCTACTGCTCCGCCTCAGGATGCTCCAGTCCAGCAGTAGCAGGCGAGGCCTGGTACTTTCTTTGACTTCAAGAAGATGTCCCCTCGAGAGTTCAAGGGGATGGAGTGGATCCTTTACGCCGATGATTGGCTGGAGAATATTGAGCGGATTTTGCATTTGGCACATACCCCAAAGAGATTGCAGGCGGAGGCACCCGCCAGCCAGCTGTTCGATATCGCCCTCACGTGGTATCGTACAGAGGCTAGGCTTGTAGTGGAAGGGTTGACTTTGGAGGCCTTCAAGGAGCTTTTCAAGGGGAAATACTTCCCTGACGTGGCTTTGAGTGCCATGGAGCGCCAGTTTCAGGGACTGGTTCAGGGGAGACTGTTAGTAGATGAGTATGCTGCTGATTTTTCCCGTTTGATCCGGTTTGGGAAGAGCAGTATTCAGGAGCCAGGGGACCGGGCCAAGAAGTTCATAAGGGCCCTGAACAACGAGGTCAGTTCGCGTACATCTGGGTAACGCACACCAACCTTCGAGGACATACTGATGGATGCCTAGATTGTTGAGGAGGACTTGGGTCCCAAGCCCAAGAGGGACAATAAAGCCATGGGTTCTGGTACCAGTACAGGACCGGCTAAGCGTCGCCATGTTCAGAAGGAGTACCATCACCGAGCTGAAGCTCCGGTTCAGCAGCAGCCCTCGAAGCAGGGAGACCAAGCTTTTTTTGCAACTATGGTAGGAAGCCTTGCCATTCTTGGGATGTCAGCAGGAAGATGTTGAAGGTGTGTTTGTTTTGTGGGTCAGTTGTGCACCAGATGAGGGATTACCCTACTGCACACCCATTTGGTGGCGCGTAAGCCAGAGAGATGGAGCTAGGCTACCTGTAGCACGGCATCATGCCCAGCACCACCCGAAAGGGATAACCCAACGGGGCAGGGCTTTTGCATTGATGGTCGAGAAGGCTAATACTGCATGTGATGGGTTTGCAGGTTTGTCTTCATGTTCTTATTTTGTTCATTTCCTATCTTGTTGTGTGCCTCAATAGTATCTCTTAAATTGTTTCTTTTGTGATATAGTAGATAGTGTAGTGAACCTGATTGAGACTATGATATCACGACCAGTAGGACAATAATTGTGTGTATTATTTAAATATATTTATTGGATTATGATTGTTGCGGGCTTGACCTAGAAAAGAGTATAACCAACTTAAATTTCGAGGACGAAATTTTTTTAAGGGGGGTAAGATTGTCACTAACACATTTCTAGAACAAGGGTATTTTTGTCATTTCCCAATTATCTAAATTATGTATTTTTTTATTTAAAATGTGATGGTTTTATTTATTTGTAGACTTGACAATTCATAAGACTTGGTGGACCCCATTTTTATTTGACTTGACCCATAGGCTTGATTAATTAGAATAGCCATTATTAGACAAGTTATTTAGTTATTATCTTAGTTATGGAGAGAATATTAATAAATCTAGTCATGACAAAAGGGGAAGGGCCTTTAAGTCATACCAACTAGTCCTACAACCAAACCCTAACCCTCATGAAACTCTATATAAACCCCTTCATGAATAGCCCTAGTTCACAACCCTCTTCATTCCAACCTAGAAAGAAAACCCTAACACACAATTCCAAATCTCATTTCTTTCATTCCAATGAGGCTTGTGTTAGCCCAATGATTATATCATGTTTTTAAATATGGCTAATCAATTAAGTTTACCATAATAACATCACTAATATTCATGCAATCACTATCATGTTGCTACTTAAACTTAGCATTGTCCCAAATGTTCTATATCATATTGCTATGCTTGTATCCTATTGTTTTGTTCGTCTAACATGTTCCTAGACATGCAGTAAGCATGATAAATTTGTCAAACCAGGACATATGTAATGGGCCAAAGACCGCGTTATACAAGAAGATTTCTCTGAACCGCCAACGATCTATCCGGGGCCTCGTATCGGGGGTTCCGCTGTCCGGTCAGTGGACATGGGTCGAGGGGGCAGCGCCACCCGAGGGGGTTCGGGGGCGAAGCCACCGAAAGGTATTCAGATTTTCAGATTTTTTTATCTTTAGACGACTGTCGTCAAGGAAAAAGGCGTCTTCAAGTCTACTCAAATATTAGAAGAAAGGCGTCATCAAAGGGCTCTTGGCTTTCCTATTTTATCAATGTAATTTTCATACTTATTGAGTCTTGGAATATGATGTACACTGTATTGTACTGGCAAATAGGCTATCCAAGAAACGTTTTAAAATATCTGTTCATTTTGAAAACAAGCCTACTTATAAAAGCCCAAACTACTTCCTAACTGCTTGATCTTTTCAAAAAGTCCAAAACCAATTTACAAAAACCCTGACAGAACTCTAACAAAATTTGGCCCGAATTCGGCCAGAGTTCGGTTAGTGGACGCTGGATTTTGAACTTGGTCTTCCCGCAGTTACGGATCTTGTCGAGATTTTCTCATAGAGTTCTGTCTGAATTCTGCCAAAATTCTGCCAGAATTATGTCTTTGGAAAAATTATAAATAGAGAAGGATTTCGATCATTTCAACACACCAATTCACTTTCATATCTCTTCTCTATAAGCCTACTACTTCTTTCAAAGTATTCTGAGCTATTCATTTTCAAATCCCAAACCAGTTACAATCCTCTAGTCGATTTGCTAGTACGGTACGGTCTAGAAGATTTCAGAAAAATTATAATCAGAGGCTTGATTGAAGAAAGACTATCCAAAATTTAAGTTGGTCGAGTTCTTCGTATCAAAGCTTGCGTTGTAGAAGTTGCAAGAACTTCGGATGAAAACTTGTGGCATTTTTCATAGTGGATTCAACTGGAAGCTAGAGTTCTTCCGATTGGACTAGTCCTCACAAGAGGGAAACAGTATATATCCTTGTGTTTGCGTTTCCTCTTTGCTCTCTATTTTTCATTTACATATTTGTGATATATATTCTGTGATCTTACTGCTAACATTTTTAATTAGCTAAATTCTGCTGCCTACTCTATTCACCCCCCTTAGAGTATTACGCTTTACAACTCGTTCCTACAATCGGTATCAGAGCGGGTGCTTGTTATATAGATATTGTTGCTCATACCAATTGATCCTACAATTGGTATCAGAGCGGGTTCTCTTTATATAGGTATTGCTATCATACCAATTGTTCCTACAATTGGTATTAGAGCAGGTGCTCCTTCTAGAGATATTATTGCAGGTGCTCCTTATAGAGTTATTATTGCTTATACCAATTGCTCCTTCAATTGGTATCCTAGCAAGGACTTTATTATTTGGCTTAACATCCTTGGAGCAGATCCTCATTATCAAAGTGGGTTATACAGGTAAAGCAAGGTAATATTGTTATTATATAACTACTGTTACGTAGATCACAGTATCACATATGACAAGTATGTACTTCACAACTGAAGAACAAGCCACAAATAGACTCCCACTATTTGATGGAACAAACTACAATTATTGGAAGACGCAAATGAGCTTCTTCCTGAAGTCTCTAGATTTTGACTTACGGTCAATTGTTGTCAATGTCTACAAAAAATCTACTATCACTTCTATTCTCACGTCCTCTATAATCAACAAGCCTTATTATAGTTCCACGGAGGAAGAGAAGAAGTTAGCTAGCCTTGATGCAAAAGCTATGCATATCTTGTATTGTGCTGTAGACATAAATGTATTCAATCTTATTACTACTTGCACAACATCTCATAAAATTTGGAAAGTTCTTGAAGCTACTTATGAGTGCAGGTATGAAAGCAAAGCTAGAAACTCCAGAGAGAAGGATAGTCTTCATAATGATACAAATATATACATGATAGAATTAGGATTTAAGGTACAACACGATCCCTTATACGAAGAAGAGCTTGTATGTAACAACTGTAAGAAGATAGACCACATCCAAGAAGATTTTACTACTACTAGAAAAGAGAGTCACTACGAACGATCAAATAAAGGAAGATCATCGTCTTACAAGTACGCCAGCACGAGCATATGGTGTGAAAGCGAAGCAAGCGATTTCGAAGAAGAAGAGAGACCTCGTCAAGCTACAAATATATGCTTAATGGCATTATCCAACGAGGTACAAAACAATTCTGTTCTGGAAGAGAATAAATTTTCTCATGATGAGTTATCTGATGCTTTCAATGATCTGTTAGAAGAACACAAAAAAGTATTAGTTAAATATAAGCAAGATAGAAAGGATATTCTATCCTATAAGCGGGAGAATGAAAAGCTTACTTGATTAGAAGAAATATCGTGCTTTAAATCTGCCTATAGATCTTGTGGTTGAGTAATATATTTCATACGTCATAATATTCTTCCGTGCGGAGATGACAGGTTATATTTTCTATTGTTAGATGTAATAGACGACCTATACAGCATTCTACCGTCGACACTACGACGTAGGATGGACGTACCCACGTGCTCGTGTCCCTATACCGTGTGCAAGTCGAGACAATATGATTTTGACCCATTTTGCACCTACGACACACATGCCAATGGTGTGCCACCCAATCGAATTCATATGTGCTATTTATTTGCAAATAGCACATGAAACCCATTACTTGACTTTTCGGGAAAAATTTGACTAGAAAATATGTTCGGTCCCTAACATAGCCAACCCCACTTGTTAGAGCCCATCTAACATTGCCAAAATTAATTAGATATATTTTTAATTAATTTTTGTGAATAAATTGCCGCTATCGCTACAAGAGAAATGACTTTTGGTGACAGTTTTTCCCCGTCACCAAACGGTTTAGTTGACGGTTTTTCTTCCATCAGCTAGGCCAGTGTTTGCAAAAGTCCCCATTTTAGTTGAAGATGTTGGAGTGACTTTAATTGACGGTTTTTAGCTGTCAACTAAAGTGACTTTAGTTGATGGGTTTTAGCCGTCAGCTAAACCCTTTTTTTTGACCGTCAATATAGGTGCATACATTTTCTGACTGTGGCCTAGCTGACGGTTAATGACCGTCAACATACACTACCAAAATCTAACGGTTTAGCGACGACCATATCTGTTGCTAATCCGTTGGTAATTGGATTTAGCGACAGGCCGCCACGGATTTTGACCAAAAAAATCCGTCGGTAAACAACCCGTCGCTAAGTTGTCGCCATTCGACGACTTAGCGACGGATTACGTCAGCAAGATTCGTACAATTAGCGATGACTGGCCGACGGGTTTTCGTCAAATCAAGTATCAGGAAGTTAGTGGTACTGCTATATGTCGGCAATGTGTCGATATACGCGTATCAGAGAGTTTCTGATACGCAAAATCCGTCGCTAATCCGTCGTGAATAGTCGCTAATGGTCGACGAATTTGCGATGTATTAGCGGCGGGGTATCCGTCACTTCGGTTCTGGACATCTTTCATATTTCTAGAACCTTGTCGATGGATAATCCGTCGCTTGGTAGTCGCCATCCGTCGCTAACTGGAAATTCTCTATTTAGCGACGGATATTCCGTCGCATAGTAGTCGCCATCCATCACTAACTGGAAATTCTCCAGTTAGCGACAAATATTCCGTCGCTTTGCCGTCGCTTTTCGTCGCTTTGTAGTCGCTAGTCCGTCGCTAACTGGAATTTTTTTAAAAAAAATTACATAAAACAGAGCATTCCCTATTCACACAACATCTGAAACATCGGAACGTCATAGTATGCATCACACATCACACAAACCAATATACATCACACACCAATACACAAATATCCATCACAAATACATCACACAAACCAACATACAACACACACCAATATACAAATATCCATCATTTCAAACCATTATCCAAAACTTACCACCATTATCCAAAACTTACCACCATTATTTAGCCAATATCCAAACATTCATCAAAAACTAATATCCAAGTGATAATATCCAAAATTCATAAATATAAAACATTTAAAAACATTTCAAACCATTCAAATACAACACATCAATGAGAAGGAAGAGTTAGATCGTCCGCTGGTGGTACTTCCTGCTGTGCCCGACGATAATACTCCTCCACCATGTATGCCGACAGGGTATCAAAGATATGGTCTGGAAGTTAGCGTAGTTGTTCTGGCGACATCATGTCAAGGAGTGTCATCATAGCAGGAGGTGGTACCAAATGGGCAGCAGGGTTAAAAGAAAGATGCCCTACGGAAGAAGGACTGGGAGCAGCAGTAGACGGATCGGGAGCAGAAAAATCGAAAGCAGACAGACCGGGAGCAGATGAACCGAAAGCAGAGGGACCGGGAACAGAAGAACCGGGAGCAGTAGAAGGATACAGATAGTATGTGGTTATATGCACACGCAAGGATGACACCGCATCGGTCAGATTCGTAAGCTGTGTCTTCACATCATCGCTAGCCGGGGTCGCGGAAGGAGGCGGGGGCGGTAGAAATCTCGTAATCGACACCTGCAATGACGCCAGGGAGACGCATCCGTAGAGACGCCCTTTCCTAAAGTCGCTGACGGTATCTACGAACATGTCATCGTAGCGAGCGACCATAGTAGAGGACGCCTGGACGAGCATCGTTTCATCGATATCCTCGACAGCAGATGGCTGAACCCGTCTAAGGGCCTCACGATATGCAGCCCATCAAATGAATATGTTTATACTATGAGTTTTCCTAAGTTATAATCTAAATCCTATGATTTCCTAAGTTATAGTCTGAATCCTAAGTTTATCTAAGTTATAGTCTGAATCCTAAGTTTACCTAAGTTATAGTCAGAATACTTATAATTCTAACATAAATCTCATAAACGTAAGTACTTACATCAGTCTTCTTGGCCCTCTCATCGACAAAGCTCCCGTCCTTCTGCCTCTTGTGCGTATACTGGAATACATCGTTCATGGTGACCGATTCCGCCTTTTTCCCTCTTTTACTGCCTGTTGGGACTCTGTATATTAATAGTACTGAATTAGATAGTGGAATAAATTTGCGATATCTCACCAGATATGCACGCGTCGCTGCGTGGGGCCTTGATCTCCCTGTATGCAGACTCGCGGCCCGTCGATTCACCTTCGCTTTCTCCGATATTTGCTTGTACGCAGGAGTATCCATCTTCTCCAAGATCTGCTCATAATACTCCTGCCGGATCCACTACTTCTTCGAATGCGCCGCTCGAAGGTCATACACAACGTCCCGTATCTTCTTTCCGGCGACGCTTCTGTAGGTCATGCGGATCACCTCCTTGCGATGGGGGGGCCACCAGAACGTCCTCTAACATACAAATCCAATTATCACGTAATTAAAAAAATGGTTAATTAAAGAGTAATTAATAATTAACCACAATATATATATATATATATATATATATATATATATATATATATATATATATATATATATATATATACCCTCATCTCGTCGAGCCAGATGTACTGCAAGTCTAGGGGCACCTCAAAAAAATTAAGGTAGGGGCCATGGTAGTTAGCCCGGATAATCTGCCCTAGAAGCCTGGCAGCATCCCATGAAAAAAAAACCTATAAAGAAGCAACGACTTGATTATTAACTTGAATAAATGAAACAAATTTAATAAATTAACTTAAATTTGCTTACGATTCACCCCCGGGCCATACCTCTCGTCGGAACTTGCCCATCGGCCTCTCTGGTAGCGTCGGAGGATCCGCGGTTCTGCGCATGTACTCTCCAGTAACCAGATGTAACTGAGTCCGGGGGTACTCGGAGGCCCACTGTGCAGTAACTGGTGGATCCTCTGGCGAAACGAATTCGTTAGTGGATGGAGATGCAGGCCTCGACGAAGGTGACGATAGCCCCGTGGTAGCTCGATGGCGGGATGAGTCTGTGCCTGGGGTACTCTCTGGGTCGGGATCGCTAGATGGGGTTATATCCCGGGAATGCTCAAGGCGACCATGGCCACTACCACCAGCACCACCACAACGACTACGCCTACGACTAAGACCACCAGCACCAGCACCACCACCAGCACCACCACGACGATGAGTGCTAGCCACCATAACCTGTAAATAGAACACATAAACATAATTAACAATATAGAAGTATAAATGAATATAAAACTAAACTAAAATATATATACCACCAGTAGGACGACGAGTGCCGCCGCAACGAAAAGGACTAGGAGTGCCATCTACAAAAAGAATATATATAATAAGTTGATGATCGAACGACAAAAGCATGAACTGAAACAAGAATGCAGAAGTTTAAACTGAATTCACTAAGTTAGTTGTAAGTGCTTTTATGAGGTCAAACTAAATTCACGTAATTGGAAGTATTTTTAATATATACCGATATTTAATCTAATCATCATCATCGTCTTCGTCCTCGTCATCGGCCTCGTCTTCATCCTCATTCTCATCCTCATCCTCATCCTTATCCTCATCGTTGACTTCATCTGTATCCTCATCATCATCAAGTTCTTCTTCTTCTTCTTCTTCTTCTTCTTCTTCTTCTTCTTCTTCTTCTTCTTCAGCTTCAATACTTGGTACAAGATGCCTCTTTCTCCCTTGGTTGACAGCTAATTCTTGTGTATCAACCTCTTCCTCCCCTCTATTTTTCTTAACAATATCTTCAACATCTATTGTATCCGACTGTTGTCCCAAGTATTGGGGCTTTTCGATTTGGTCCTCTTGGTATACTGGGTCTCCAACGTTGAATGTATTTCTAGATTTAATCTTGCATACTGTCTACCAGTCAAATCGATCTCTATGAAACCTTGGGTAGCTTGTATAGTAGACTTGAACAGCCTGACTTGCTATTGCAAACGTGTTGGACCCTCTATTCCTCCTACGATGATTTATATCGACGAATCCAAATTGTTTATCGATTCTCCAACCGATATTTGGTGTCATATCGAACCACTCATATTTGAACATCACAATATACATATCATATGGGGCAGTATATTGTAAATCTATAATATCCCGAAGCACTCCATAATAGTCAAAGTCCGGCTCATCGTCATAGATGGTGCCTCTTATGCAAACACCAGAATCCTTGGTACTAAAGCCGTCATTGAGAAATTTGACATTTATAGCATTCTGAGTTGCCTTAAACTTGAAGCCATTAACGACATAGCCTGGCCAAGTCTTTGCATGCTTCTTCGATCCCAATGCCAAATAACGAATACTCTCATTTGTGAGTGTTGTTTCAGTCAATAAAAATTGTAAACTAATATTGATAATTTAAATATTTAAGATGCATATATTTTAATGGTAGCCGTATAACATATTATCTCAGTTACTTAAGTATTTGCGAAACTTGGATGGAAATGTACAATCAACCTCTCTTTGAAGTCCCTCATCGGTAATATTGGGTGTCCTCATTTTGACTTCATCTCTAAATACACTGTTAGAGAGAATAAAAATAAGTGTAGTCACATACTTCACCAAATTAGAGATTATAACGAGTGTAAGTATAGTCACTTACTTGTCCAAATCTCTCACTTCTTGTATGTCACAATTTAATAAGACATATCGGTGAGCGGCATCGTACTCATCGTCAGTCAACCACCATTTCTTACTAGCCCCAATAGGCTTGCCCCTTACATTGAATATACTTCTATCCTTAACGTCCTCGTCTTTTCTTTGAGGTTTATTTCGATTTGTCTGGACATGAGTATCGAAATAAATGGAGCAGAAGTTTGATACCTCCTCGATAAGATATGCTTCGTATATCGAAGCCTCTATATGAGCCTTGTTCCAACTTTCTTCTTTAGATGGTGCAGGTACCTAGAGAGACAAATTATCTTGAGAATTAACAATGAATTATAAAATCCACTTAAATTCAACTTAATTTTATCAATTTTTATTTACCTTTCAAATGGGTACGTCTATCGATAATGAACAGATGCACCGACACGGACTTCGTATGCTAGATGAATCGGTAGATGCTCCATGCTGTCGAAGAAGCTCGGTGGAAATATTTGCTCTAACTTACAAATTGTTAAGATAATCTTCTCCTCAAGTTCAACCATATGTTGCACCATTAACTTAGTTGAACAAATATCCATGAAGAATATAGATAGCTCGGCCAATGAAACCCATACAGCATAAGGCAACAACTCTCTCAAAGCAATGGGCAGTAATCTTTCCATAAATACGTGGCAGTCATGACTCTTTATACCCGTTAGCTTGCGTTCATTGAGATCAACGCATCTAGACAAATTTGACACATAGCCATCGAAAAATCTTATAGTAGATATCCACTTGCAGAGTATTAATCTATCTTCCTTGCTCAATGTGTATTGTACTATCGGCTTAGTTAATTATCCACCAGCTCCCCTTTGTATCAAGTTTAGATAATGACGCTTGTATATCTCAGCAACGTCTTGTCTTGCTTTTGGATTGTCCTTCGTCTTTCCTTTAATATCTATGATGGTATTGAAGACATTATCGAACACATTCTTTTCGATATGCATAACATCAAGATTATGCCTTATAAGATTATCTTTCCAGTAAGTCCGAGAAGATACTCCGTTTGGTCCAGTTATGGCTTTGTCCAAACCCCTTGATACGATTGTTCGATGGATCTTCAATTACGGTGGACAAATCCTTTACATCTTCCCAAATATCGTATTCCAACAATTTGGTAGGCGAATGAGAAAATTCTTGTTTTTCAGCTCTGAACGCGTCCTTGTTCTTTCTCCAAGGATGACTCGCGAGAAAAAATTGACGGTGACAGTGAAAGAAAGAAGTTTTTCCTCCATGCTTAAGGCAGAATGCCTTACTATTTTCCATGCATATCGGACAAGACATGGTGCCGTGAGTACTCCATCCCGAATACCGTATGTTGAAAAATTATTGATTGTTCACATCTGTGAAGCTCTCATCTGAAAGTTCTATTTTCTGGAAATATCATAGGTCGCGACGCCGATCTCCAACAGCTGTTTCAGCTCATCCACCAACGACTGTAAATATATATCAATTTTCTTCGTCAGATTTTTGGGACCCCATATGATAGCTGACAAGAATATATAAGGAGTCTTCATACACATTCATGGTGGCAGATTATAAGGGGTAAGAATGACAGGCCAACAGGAGTATTGAGATCCCGACTGTCCGAAAGGGGCGAAGCCATTAGAACATATCGCCAGACGTACATTTATAGGCTCTGCAGCAAAATATAGATGTCACAAATAAAAATGTTTCCACGCCTCTCCATCCGAAGGATGTGACAATTCTCCATCGTCTTTTGTACGTTCTTCGTTGTGACACGTCATGTGTTCTACTGTATTCAGAGACATACATCTTCTACAAGCGCTTCATGATCGACAAGTAATGCATATACTTATAATGACGTCGTTTTCTAGTTGACTTTTATTTTCTTGCACTGGCTTGTAACGATCCGTATTACAGAAGCTACAACTTTCTATGTCCTCGTTCTTCTTGTAGTACAACATGCATCCGTTGCGACAACAATCTATCTTCTCGTACCCCAGTCCCAGTTGTCGGACCATCATCTTTGACTTGTAGAAGTTTTTTGGGAGCTCTTTTGATTCATTCGGTAACACCTCCTTGATTAGTTGTGTAATTTGATCATAGCAAGCGTGTGGCAAGTTAAAATTAGACTTTATGTTCAACAACCGCATCGTCACTGACAGTACGAAACGAGTCTCACAACCAAGATATAGAGGAGTATCTGCATCCTGAAACATATCATAAAACTCCTTTGCCTCGGGATTAGGCTCCTCCAGATCAAAATTAGGCCCTGTCGCATCGTACACCATATCTTGTGCAAGGTTCTGCAGGTCTCCATAATCAACAGAGCATCCATCGTCTTCGATGACAAAATTCGTTGTAGCATTATCATCAAAAGTATAAGTAGCAGCATTCGCAACCTGTCTTTCCGCATATAGTTCACCATGCGATGACCTCATGCCGTAATCACGTACGAAACCCTTACGGGTCAAATGATCTCTCACAGTCACCACTTCTTCGTAACGTCTATTGCGACAACTACCACATGGACACTTGATTTTGTTATCGTCTATGTACTGAGCTTTGCTCATGGCATACGTAAGAAACACTTCCACGCCTGCCTGAAAATCCTCACTCACACGTATTCTGCTCTCGTGTTGTCGTTTGTACATCCATGTACGATCAATGAAGTAATGATCCATCGCAGATTGGATGTGAAAATCTGTATCGTAAGACAAACTAAACAGAATTAGTTCGATACTGATACCGATACTCATAGAAATAGTCTGATACCGATACCGATACTCATAGAAATAGTCCGATATCGAGACCTATACTCATAGAAATAGACTGATACCGATACTCATAGAAATAGTACGATAACGATCCGATACCGATACTCATAGAAATAGTCCGATACCGATCCGATATCGATACTCATAGAAATAGTCCGACACCGATCCGATACTGATACTCATAGAAATAGTCCGATACCGATCTGATAACGATACTCATAGAAATAGTACGATACCGATACCGCTACTCTGAACTAGTTTAATACCGATACCGATACTCATAGAAATAGTCTAATACCGATACAGATACTCATAGAAATAGTCCGATACCGATACCGATACCGATACTCATAGTAATAGTCCGATACCGATACCGATACTAATAGAAATAGTCCGATTAAATAGGTTCCCAATATGTTTTTTGTGCCAAAATTTTCAATAATTTATATGGAATACGTTTAAAACTTCGCATGCATAAAATCGATGTACTGATTTAGATCTGTCAAAAGTACGCAAGTATTATACGTTTATGAAAGATACGAAAAATTTTGCGTATAATTTGAGTTTTATTCGGGTGATTGCTACCCCCCAGCACCCCCACCCCTCCTCCCCCCCTCCGACCAGCAAGACCCCCGCCCCCTCTCCGCTGCCCTACCCCCCCACCGCCGACCCCCACCAACAGAACCCGACCCCCGACCCCCCTCGGATTCCCTACCCCTCCTGCGACCCCCACCCCCACCCCCACCACGGCCGACCCCCACCCCTAGCCCCCTCCACTCCCATACCCCCCCTGCGACCACCACCCGCACCATCGCCGACCCCCACCCGCAGACCCACACCCCCGGTCCCCTCGGCTCTCCTACCCCCTCCCGCCCGCGACCCCCACCCCCACCACTGCCGACCCCCACCACCGCCGACCCCATCACCGCCGACCCCCATCCCGAGAGAGAGAGAGAGAGAGAGGGGTACCTGAGTGGGAGAGAGAGAGAGAGATACCTGCGCGAGAGAGAGAGAGACCTGCGCGCAAGAGAGATTGAGAAAGAGAGGTGAGAGAAATTTTTTAGGGGAATGAGTAGTTCTCCCCGTCGGTTCATTTTAAGTTATGGCTGGGTATTTAGCTACGGATTAGCGACAGATATATCCGTCGAGAAGTAGTCGCTATACCCCCCTTAGTTGGGCAACGGACTATCCGTCGCTACTTGGTCGTCAAATTTTGCGTCAATTGTTTTCAACATTTTTCTGCCAAATTTTGACAAATGTGCGACGATCTAGCGACACAATTTTTTTCGTCGCTATATTTTCGACAATTTAGCGACGGATTGGCTACCAAGTTTCACCCTTAAGATTAAAAAAATTATTGGCTGCTATTCAACGGCAAACCGTCGATATTTAGTCGGTTGTCCGTCGCAATTAGTGACGAACATAATCCGTCACTAAACCTTCATCGCCAATTCACTGTATTTTGGTAGTGATAGGTTATTTTTGTTGACATTTTTTTGCCATCAAGAGATCCTGTTTATCAATTCTCATTTACGTTGCCGGTACCCGCTGGTTCCCGTTTACGTCACGGGATACACGCATAATATAAATTACAGAAACACATAATATAAATTCAGAAACTCTCACAAACATCAAATAACTTATAACACATTTCACATTAACAAAAACAAATGTGTTCGTACAATATTCAACGAGTACATCAACAAAAAGAAACTTATTCATAGAACCACATTCGATAAATGATACCAACCCCATCACCAAACATAAGATACCCGAAACCGAAGCCCGTAGCTTCACAAACACAAGATACCCGAAACTGAAGCCCGCAGCTTCACAAACCATCATTCATCGAATCCCTGTATCCAATTAAAATCACATTGTTAGCTTCAGAATTTAGTGAAGTAGAAGTATCAGACCAACCAATCCCCCTTTTAAGACTTATTAGGCCCAATATAACATAGAATACTCAAACATAGTCTTTTACGTGAATAAACCTAAATAATCTACTAATAACTACAAAAAAAATCAGCGAGCGTATACAAACTTTAACATAGTTAACAAAAAAAGCAATTAATGAAACTAATTTTCACCCAGATCCAGAATGGTGGTACTATCTGCATGTCAGTCTGTTTAAACCAAAATTAGCAACATATTATTCTTCATATGGAAAGAAATAAGAAATTTCTTGCTCAGACTAACTACAACAACATTGAGTCTAAATTCCATAATACGTAGATCCTGTAAACGAAAAGACATCCAGTGTAAAACATATTTAAGGAAGCAAAGAAACAGTGCACGTGAAATCACTTATTGTCAATCAAAAGTCATGATAGCTTCATGTAGTTAGCTAAAGTTGCAGTATCTAAGTAATATTTTATTTTACTAACTCTAAATCCTTCAGATTTCAAAAATTACATTCCATATTTCAAGCTATGAAGTTAATCAAAGCAGCGCATAACTGATGTAAAGAGGTATGTGTCGGATGCTGGCATTTTGTTGTTTGAAATCCGCTTCGGACTAGAAGAAATCCTAAGTTTTACTCATTATCAAAGCTCATTACAATTTACAAAAAGATGCAATTCACCATTTCTGCATTAGACTATAAGCGGAGAGCCATTAACCATTAGTCTATTGCAAGACTGCAAAGTTCTAATGGAGATCAGTTACTAGCATAATTGTACTTAAAATCTAATATGATGACTTGGAAATCGAAAGTAAGTATTATTCTTTTGGAAATATAGTAGACAATAGTCCAGTAAGATGAACGTTTAACTTGGATCGTGTCGACCATTTGCCAAACTAGTAGTAGCTATTCTTAATTTAATACAAGTAATCAAAAGCAGTAGATATTGAGAGGCCAAAAGAAGTAGGTATAAGCAATATTTGGTATAACGAAGTATTGTTTAATATGCAAGACTACATGGGATTTAAAGGTATAAGATAATTTAGCCTCCTATCATCTGCACTTTATGATCTGTAGCAGGTAAATACAAGAGTTTAAATCCAACAAGTAAAAAGAGGACAATAGCATACTAGAGACATGATTTAGATATACACTTACTTGAGATCGAGGCAATGATACAGTAAAGTTCTCTCCTTTTTGAGACTTTAAGGTTCCCCTATGTTCCTGTAATTGTAAGAACAAAACAAAAATCTAATGGGATAACGCCATAAAATACAAAGAACACAAAACAAAGGATAAGAACTCTCGGACAAAATTGGAACAATTTATCACCTAGTCAAAGTTGAACATAGCTAGAATTCATTGGTTTCATTAATAAGAGTCCATGATATATTTAGATATCCCTCTAAGAGATAGTAAATCTATGAGAAAGCTAAAAGAAGGAAATATAAAATTAATAGATGCATATAGTGAAAATGGGAGGCTCATGTTTGCCCTTATGTCAGACATGATACTAAAGGTGAAACGATAAAAAATCCATCTCTCTTTCTAAAGTAAAATGGCTACAACTGTTAGTCTGCATGTTTCCTGAGTATCCAAAGTTTCCTCTCATTTGAAATAACATCAAGAAGTATGAACTAGGGCTGCAAACTGATAAGAGGATATCAGACCAGTCTGAAGCCATGTGCATATTTTTTATTAAAACCATCATTGCCTCTTCTGTACATCCAAAGGTGGAGCCCATTACAACATCATCTAAGAACATCCTTAGGCACATGGAGTGCAAACAATTAAATTTTTAAAAAAAAGAAACTAGAATGCCATGCCATGGTAGAGCTTTCACAACAATGAGTTAGGTGAAGACTTGGAATGATAACTGTAATGATATCAAAAACATAAAGGGATGAAGAAAGTAGTTCATAGTTGCATATTTATGAAGATTAATTTCATCTATCTAAAAAATGTTGGCATAAGTTTAGTGTCTAGTGTATGACAGCAGAGTATTGACTTATGAGTGCCAATGAATTTCTTAAAAGGTAGTTGTATTTGTTTGTTTCCTGCAAAGTATTGACTTATGAATGCCAATTAACCATCCTGGAGAAGAAGATGATGAATCATGTGAGAGAGAGACCAATTTTTATTATTTATATTTGATACCAATATGAAACTAAGAAAAGAAACATATGATTACTAAGCTAAATAATCAATAATCCTTAATATAAGAAGCAGCAAATAGTAATTACAATTTTTCAACAATATCCTGCAATATCAGACAAAAAGGGGAGGTGTTAATTCCTAACATTGATAGTTACCTTATCAACCATGTTCATGTCAACTCTATGTTTCAATGTAGCATCCAGATGATAGAAGTCCCCTAAGGCAGCAAGTGTGTGTAGAGGTAACCATTTGCTTTGAAACAACAATATTAAATGCATGATATGTTTGGAGCTCAAGCAAAAGGATGGTTAGAAGACTACTGTCTCTAAGGGTCTGTTTGGTTGTTTGACATTTTATTTCATGAAATATTTACTCCAAGAATGGGCCCAATTTGTCATTTGGTTGCCAGTGCCACAGAAATGAGAACTATAATTCCTACTAACAAACACCAATCAAAGTTTCTGTTGACTTTCTCATTTTCTACTTTTCTGTAAAGACATAGAATTAGAATTCTTCATGAAACATGTGGAACACTCTGTTAGAATTTTTCTCAATCACAAAGACATCTACAGCGCTCACATGGAACACTGTTTCAGAGAATATAAATCAGAATTCTAATCCTATTATAATTGTATTTCAAAATTGAATCTAGTTAGTTAAAGTTGTATCAGATGGAGTCCTAGGAATATTAAGATTCCTATTTATTTTGGATTGAGATAAGTTGGACTGATAGCATATTAAGGTAAAGGGGTTGAGTTTTATATTTTATAAAGAGAATCCTTTGCTGGCTTCCATGATAGAAATTAGATATAACCTTACTGTTCTATGAAAAATGTTCTATTTTCTTGTGATCTTCTTCATATATACAAGGGTTAGTAAAAAATACAAGCAGTCACTGCCAATCATCAATCTTATCCAAGGAAAAATCTCACAACAAGGTAACCTTGGATGCACGGATACTCCAAATATCAGTGTTGTCTATGTCACATCGCGTCCGACACTCCATAATACACTTGGTGGTGTCATGCCTGTGTCAAATTTTTTTTCTACACAACATTGATGATAACAACATAATTGGAGAAACCTAATTAACAATAGAAATTTGATAAATATGAATTTTTTTATAAAATGGTCATGATCAATAAACTACCTAATTAACCACCACTCTCTTTCCTTCTTGTAGCTTTCCTCGGCAAAAAAGAACATTTTTCAATAAATTAACAATATAATTGCTAGAATACAAAGAATCTAGGGCTTCCGTTAAGAATTAGTGTTAGGGTTTGGGGGAAGTAGAAATTATACCGTTGGTGATGATGGCGCTGGTCGGGGGGGGTGGGGGGGGGGGGGGGGGTGGGGGGGGACCTTGAACTCCTCCGTCATGAATTTCAGCACCGTGTTAAACGACATCGCCTCCGGAATGCCGAAACTGAAATAATAAAAATAATAATACTAAGCCATGGATGGAGCTAGGGTTAGAGTTTTACGGTGGGGGGGTAGGAGGAGACAGAAGTTGGGTAAAGGATTTGAGGAGGAGAGGGGGAAGATGAGGGTTTGTGGGAGGTGGGTATGAATTTGGATTTGAGGAGGAGAGAAAGAAGAGGGGATTTTCTGAGTGAAGGAAAAAAATTTGAACATGAGAGGGTTTATGATCAGTCAGATTTAAGTTTTCTTCACATATAATATTTGGTGGAAACCGTCAGGACCCAAACTTTTCAAATTTTTTACGATAATGACATCTGAAATAGACGCAGGAATTTTCCCCCCTGACTTTAGTTGACGGCTTTAACCTACCCGTCAACTAAAAGTGGTGGATTTTGTGACGGTTTCCCAAAACCCATCAATTAAAAGGCTACAATAGTCTATACTTACACAAAATAGGGGTTTACTTGACACAAGGCCTAAACCGTCAACTAAAACCGAATAGTTGACAGGAATTACCGACCGTCAATAAAAAGACCGTCAACAAATGTCATTTTTCTTATAGTGCATAAACATTAAATCCCATATCTTTGACATAGTCAAAGCAACACTCCAAATATGGAAACCCATTACTATAGTAAGTTTTTGGAGGGTCAAACCTTAACCAAATTAAACCAAACCAAAGCCAAACTCTCCCTAATATAAAACCCATCAAGACCCTATCTTTCCCCTCGCCTAAACCTATTGCCGCCTACCCATATCCATTACAAACCTAACGGCATACCGCCTTGGCCGAACCCCAAGGCCGACCCCCATCTTCTACTTCACACCTATTTTCTTCGATTCTCTTGCTGATAACCACCACTCTTGGGACATCCTAAATGACCTTTTCCACCCTAGAAAGCATAGAAGTCATCTCGCATCCATTAGAGAGGTGCACAACGAGTCTTTTTGGTCAAAACTTCTCCAAAGTGTAATATGAAAGTTACTGCATATTAGTCGATTCCTATAGTAGGTTTCACCAACTTTTTCTCATCCGGTTGACTTCAAACCAAAACTAAAAGTTTCTCTGTGTCTAATCCGTTCTCTGATCGCTGGACTACAGTGTTCCAAGCGGTTTGGCCGAGGAGTCAATTCTACGACAGGGTGTTCAGAACGGACCAGATATATTGCGAGTTGATTTTTACCTACTTCTAGGCCGATTCGATCTTTTGAATAATTTTGGTAAGAAACTAGACTTTCAGAGATTTCCAATGCATATCTTTTTGCGTCCTTTTGGTTTCGTTTATTATTTATTAAAAATCTTGACATTTGCGTAACATTGAAACACCAAAAATATTGTGTTCCTCGTATCCAAAAGCTTTGATACTTCATATACCTATAGTAAAATATTTGTTGTGCAAGGTTTGATGATAAAAAAATTATTTTAACTATTTTTTTATGAATTTTCTAGAATTAAATATTTTAAATATTAATTGTTTCGGGACTCAATTAGTAGGCCAAATGTGGAATTAATGATGTAGTATCAACATGGGATTATTGTGCTTGAGTTTCCACCAGTAAAATAATATAAATGGTAATATAAAAATATTTATAAGTATTTTTCAGAATTAAATTACTATTCTAGATTAGTTATAAAATATTTGTATAAGAAAATTTGGTATTTATACATTGTATGGTGTAGTATCAACATTGTGACCATTTTTGGACTATAAAAATTAATATAGCCCATATATGGTAATAGAGAGTATTAATAATAGTATATCCATTTTAGGTGAACTTATAGGGACCAACGAAGACATAGGACTTGGTTAGACGCACACTCGGATAGGGGTTACAGCTAAGTGTACCTTGCCTTGGTTATGGATTGTTTCTTCCATTTTCGTGTGTTTATTTTGTTTGCATTGGCATGACATTGGACCATTGATACTTAGCATCATTTTCGGAGACGAGTACCGATGTCATGATGATGGCACCGAGTATTGACATTAGGCATTACGTCCATATTGTCGTGTCCATTGACACGATTGACCATAGGACACCGACACATTAATGATGTGAGATTTTACATGAGTATTCATGGTATTGACTTCGTAGTAGTTTACTTGATTGATCATTGTTTTTGTTATAGAGATGATTGCATGGACTTTACTTGCTAGATACTGACATGGGGTTGGGAGAACTTGACTACAATATCAGACTAATTGTATTATGGCCTATTATTATTGTGAGCCTTTATCTCTGTAGTAGAGTTCTAGCAATTGTTACTAATTGTCCTTGGTCCCACGATACGGTACTAGGGATAATAGCCTACTGAGGAGCTTATGAGCCTCAATGGCGAGGTATGATATTTTAGAAAATATTCTCACTTGCATAGAACATATACTGGATTCCTTAGATTGCCTTAAATCATTTTTTATATATGTACATCGACTTTTATATTATGTACCATGCTAGTTCCCTGAGGACCTAGTTATTCCTCAGGCTTAGATGGAGCTAAAGTCTATCCTGAGATTTATGGTTCGGGAGCCGAGACCGGAGACGTACCGGTACAAAAGGACGAGGTAGTGCAAGAAGATTTTTCGTGATCATGGCATTACTTTATTTAAACTTGCTACTTTATTTTCTTCCATTTCAACATATTTTTAGTTGACTATTACTTTACTTCTCTTTTATGTGGTTTCAGTATGTCCTTTCCCCGTCTAGCTATTAGCACTTTTACTGCTAGACATTTGCTATATTATTGTTATTGGACATGATTAATTAGAGGATAGTTATTTTATGTGGATGTGATTAGTTATATACCTATGTACTATGTTATATTTTTAGTTTGTTATCATGATTTACAGCTTAAGCATTAGCTAATAGGCTTGGTAGGTTGTGTGGCCCATTAGTGATATGTTTTTGGCATGTATTCGTATACCTGGTCTTACGTATTTTGGGACTGGGGCATTACAAACACATTAAATTTTTTGAGGATTTATGAACACTAAGGAATGACTTCAATTTTCTTTTAATGGTATAATATAGTGTTTAGGAATAATTAGTAGATTCGAAGGTAGGTAAAAGCTGTATTATCAAACTCAAATTATAGTTAAAATTTTATATATGAAAGGTGGAGCTCTAAGATGGTGGTTAAAAAGGGAATCAAGTAGAATAAGATTGAAAGATTTAAGTACTTTAAACTTCAAGTATTTCCAGAAGAATTTTTATATTTTATTTGAGTGAATTTTCATAATAATATTTATAATTATTTGAGTTAGTGCGAAATAAGACTTTAGGATAGGAATTTGACTTTATAAAGAAAAGAGTTTTGAGGATTAAATTTAAAATATTGAATATTGATAGATTGGATTAAAAATTAAAAATTTGAGGTTTTGATTTACGTTTTTAATGTTGAGAATTAAATCATCAATTTAAAATTGAGAATAAATTTTAAAGACGAAAAAAATTCTAAAATTTGAAGTTTGTAATATGATAGATTGAATAAATTTTGGTTAAAAAAGGTTTGAGCATAATATTATAAAAGTGGATTTACATTAAACTTTGAAGATTTTAAGGATTATTAATGAATTTAAATTTTGAGGGCAAAATTCTTTTATGGTTGGTAGAATGTAACACCCATGTCCAGTTTTTATTTCTTAGAATTTTCAATTATTAAATTAGGCTCAGAAATAAGTAATTACAATTTGGATTTTTTTATATATTTAATGTTGGATAGATGTTAATTTAGTATTTATAGATACACCATATATATAAAACTAGATTAGATTATTCAAATAATATAGATATATGGAATATATGATCTTATCGATGGTAATTCTAAATAAGATTATAGATGATTTAGATAAATCTAAACTACATTTCAAATTAATCCTAATCATAAATGTACTAGGAAAGCAACTTCATCCATATCTTATCATTAACAACCAAATCCTATGAATCCTAAATATAAGTACATAAATCTGAAATAAATATATGGAAAATCCTTCCACTTTCCCTATCAGTCAAAACATGTCTCTACTTTTCGTCCAAAACGGTCCCAAAATTCATTAAAAAACAGTTTTGTTTTTTAGGAGCTACATCGACTTTAAAGTGCCATATCTCCTAGTTCTGGACTCCGATTCAACTCCAACTTTTTTGTTAGAACCGTAAACTTTCATAATATAGTTTTATAAAAAAATTAGTATTAATCGTCCGAAATACGACCACGTCTTGCTGTTTTCGAGATTTCAGTAGATCATGAGCTCACTTTAAGATTCGTTTGATGTTTCATAATTATTTTGTTTAAATGATAAAAGTTGTAGACAATTGGGGATCCACCGAAACCATAATTTATAACTTGTAAATTAAATATCTCATAACCGATTTGAGATTCTTAGGAGCTATTGATTCCAATGTTCTTGTAATTCTGAAATCTACATGGTTGTTCACTTAAATTTTAAGTTTGTATCGGTTGAATTTTTGGTCAACAGAATGACTCGATTTGCGTGATATAGAACTTGTATTTGCAAACTAGAATCGATTGGTTTAAATTATAGTTAATCTACAAATCAGAACTTAACATAGGGAAAAATATAATTTAAATTAATTTTATTTAGAATTATTAGTAACCTTCTTATAGAAATTAATTATTTATATTCATTGGTTATTAGTAGAATTTGTATATCTAACATGTAAATCTGCTACGATGGGGTACTTGGGTTGATGGCATGATTGGATAACAAGTAGACTAGATTGCATCATCGATAGAGGGTGACTACATCACCTTCGAAAACAGGCAAGTATACCTTGCCAACTTGTACAGATTTTATGCATGTTTATTTTTACATTTTTTGTTCACGTCTATTTTTCGTGTTCTATTATGTCTTTCTTGCACATGCTTCGTGATGCTTATTTATTTATTCCATATATAATGCTTGTCTTTTTCTTGTCACATACTTGATCCAAGGTACACTATACTCCTTTCCTACTATTATGTGCTCGACTTGACTTGGTTATGTATTTCGTGTTACTTAGACTTGAGTTGACCTGGCTTAACTTGACAAGAGATTGACTTGACCCATGTATTCTCTTAGATAAGGATATTAATACTAGGATTGGTTACTTTGACCACTCTTGACTCGGGAATTGCTCACTAGGTTACTACAAAGACCTACAATAGACAAGGAGTACCTCACCGTCTACCTTCTATAGGACCGAGCACCCCACTAGACTGTAGTCAACGCAATTTACTTAGCCACGTCTAGTACCACATTTCTCTATGGCATGACACCATCTTAGTTTTGTTTATTCTTTGTGTTATTTTTTTTTGTCTATCTTGCATGTTTATTTACTGTATATTTGGCATGTATATTGTGTATCTTGCTACGTCCCTCTGAGAACCTGTTAACTTTTCAGGTTATTACTGAGCTCAATTTGTAGAATAGATGGATGGTTATGATTACGTCTACATGATTCAGGTTTAGTGGTTCTATTTTATCATTCTCTAAAATTGTATATTTTATTACGATATATTTTGCTTGTTAGCCTAGTTTTATAGACTCATACTTTCTTTCGAGTCTAATCGGACATATATGCTAGTAGGCAGCAGAATATGAACCATATTGTTCATTCTTGATATTTATTTTGAGTGGATTGAGATATAGATTATTTGAGTAGATTGATATAATAACCCGATTCTGACAGCGTATACGTATTCAAATTGGGTTGGAGTCCACTTGAGACGTAGCTAGCCATTGTCGCGTATTATAGTCCTACAAATTTTAGGACTGGGGCGTGACATTTGTAGAGGTGTTTGACGGCTTGATCGCTAGGGGATTAATGTAAATATGTTCAAGAAGATTTGGGGAGTATAGAGGATTTTGCTCTTTAGGGGAAACAAATGGGGTATCTTGGATCTTAAGGGTATGGTTGTCAGTCTTATAGCTTGTCAGTCTCTAAAAGGGGCTTTATTCATGTATTTGAGTTAGAATCTAGCATAGTTGAATATTATTTTAGAGACATCGATTTCAGTAGTTCGAAACCTAAAAAGATAGCAACAGGTGTAAGCAACTTAAGATATGAGAGATACATCTTTCTTCGCACAGTTCAAGGGAACTTATGGCCATTTGTCAGCGAGCATGAGCATGAGCATTGCTCTTCTCTGCTCGAGGATGGAGATGTACGAGAAATATTTTATATTTCACATAAGTGTGGGTAGGTTTATGAGCGTGAATCTCGAAGGAATTATGCCTTTTGCTTGGCCGATATAGCCAAGAGAAGGAAATCTCATCAAAATGGGAGCATATTCTAGTATAAAAAGAAAGTCGAAGACAGACAGCCAAGACTCATTGTGAGGCTGATGGTCAGAGACTTTGGTCTTGGTCAAGTTACAAAACTCAAGGATATATCAGTAATTTGAGAGATGATTCACATGGCACTAAGTATTGACATTGAGGAGGTCAAGCACCTGGAGATGACAAACGATGTGGAGCATTTTGGTGGATGTGGGGTCAATGATAATGGGGAATAGAAACTTTGTCACAAAATGGAAGGATTAGAGTTCAATTAAGGAGATATTGTGACGATTGTTCCCTCTTATCACGCAAAAGGAAAAGTATATCAGGAATCCATCATTCATTCGAGAGCATAGTTTAGTCTATGTCACGACCAGCGCCCACATGATCGGGTACGAGTTGTTATCGCTGTAGGAACGAATTGTAAAGTGCAATACTCTAGAGAGGGTGAATAGAGTAGGCAACAAAAATTAGCTAATTAAAAATGTTAGCAGCAAGATCATAAATAATATATCACAACTAAGTAAATGAAAAATAGAGATCAGAAATAAAACACAAAACTATTGGTTTCCCTCTTGTGAGGACTATTCCAGTCGGAAGAAGTCTAGCTTCCAGTTGAATCCATAATTAGAAAATACCACAAGTTTTCATCCGAAGTTTTGCAACTTCTACAACGTGAGCTTTCCTCCGAAGTACTCGACCAACTTCAATTGTGAAGTGTTGTCACACCCCAGAACCATAATACTGGAGAGCGGATGACAGACACAGCCAGCTTCTTACATTGAAGTGCAACCCACCTTGCAATACGATCATGGCTGTCTAGATATATGAGGGTTTATCTACAAGCCAATAGTCTCTTATGGTCAAGAACAAGCCTAGTGTCTCAATCTCAAGCAAGCAAATAATTGTTACAAGATGTTTGATCATCAGACATACAAGGTAAGGCATCCCAAACATTACATATTCAGATGATCATGAAGCTAGTCATACAAAATGTAAGACTAACAAGAGTTAAGTCATACATGATCAACCCTAGGATTTATCAATCAAGTTACAGCCCTTAGGCAGACAGAAATAAAGTTTCAACACTAGCTAACACGAGCTCAACGGCTAAACGCCTAAAAAGAATAAGTTATATTAGAGTGGGAGAGCAAAATAAGAAAATTCACTCGTTGCCACGTTTATGCCTGGTGTTCACCATCTGGCTGAAAGGCAGGTAGATCCTCGGGGATCACTCCGAAATTTGGCCATATAAAACCAGCTAGGGTAGACCCCAGAAAGAGCAAGTGCCACAAGGGGGATCCACTTAGGAACTAAAAACATCATAAACAGAATAAAAGAACTGAGAAAAGAACATAATTAAATAACACAAAAGACATGCTTTAAAGAATATACTAGCTTGTATTAAGAAAACAATAGGTGGAATATATATCCCATGTTAATTATGAAACAATCATTCAGGCATGGCCAATCAAGTCGTACGACTTGCTATTAGTAGCTAAGTAGGGTTGTCACAGGCTTAGTTACTAATAAGATGTAGTTGAGATATTCCTGCAGTCACAAGCCCTGCAGACTATCCAGGTTATCTAGGCGGGGTTACAAAAGTTACAAGAGTTGCAAGATTACAAGATTACTGGTATACTTTAGTACTTATGATTCAAGAAGTACAACACATGACAGTGTGCCAAAAATGTGCCCTACTCGTCGGAAAGCTACAAGTCGACAGGTGTGGCCGGGATAACGGGATCGCTTGTAACTGGGAAATCTCTCTATATGAACTACTTGATCAATCTAATCATTAACCTAGTCAGATTCATTATGAATCACTGACCGTAGTAACGAGGAATCCATATCCTAGATATGATGCAAGACGAGATATGTAGCTTGTACAGACACCATCAACCACGGAGTCAAAGAAAGAGTTACACTAGCAATATAGGAATAGTTGTCGTAACAGCAATCAAGATTATACATGTCATATCAGATTTGCTTGTCATGTCAAGAGTACTTGTCAAAAGTAGACCACGACGGGCCACTATCAAGATTATACAAGACGGGTTCATGTTATCATGTTTAAGTCAAGTCAATATTTAGTTCAAATCTTATCAAGCTTAAGTTCTATCATGCGTAGTATTAACAAGTTATCAAGTCGGGATCGTATTGTCATGTCATGTTCAAGCCAGGTTGTAACGCCCCAGTCTCAAAATATATAAGATCGAGTATATGTCCATGCCAGCTGCACATATACGAAGAATACTCCAATATATGAAATCCTCGTATATGTACATAAGCTGTATAATAAATCATCACAGGCCAGAATAATATAATCTAATCTCATCACAGCTCAACACAGAAGATAATAAAGTCCAGATAATAAATGAGTGTATCAAAAGATAGCCAGGTGGTCATTTCCACTCCAAACAGCTATGATAAATATTCACAATGATCGGAGTCCAACCTCCGTAAAATAGAAAGTAAAGAGATGTAAAATTGTCCATTAAAATGTCTCAAATAAATCAATAAGCTAGAAGTCAGCGGAAGATGCCTCGTCATCAACGTAGGATTGATCCAGTGTCGATCCGTACTCCTATGGGAAGTCGTCTAATCCTGGTGAGATAACCAGGTCCTCACAGGGACGTAACAAGATACAAGAAAACTCCATGCCATATAAACTGTGATATATAATATAAGAAAAGGTGAATGCAAATCGGGTACCTACCCGTTCTACAGTGATAATGCAGTTAAGAATAGATCTTCAATGCATGGGCATCTAGCTCAGGTGCAGGTAACTAGGTATGGTCCCATCAGGATACTAGTAACCACAAAGCATAATATTCCTCGAATGTCAAAGGCCAGCAGGATCAAGAATAGGAAAGTGCATAAGTGGCCCATACGTTAAGGAAGCTATTCTCCCCACCCAATGCCTAGTAGGGTCACATCCATGACTCGTGAAACCTCTAGTAACTGCCAAGTCAACTAGCATGCAATTCTATTAGCAGTTACTCATATCCGTCGCACGCCTCAAATATATCGATGGCCAGCCGACTACGCGAGCACGTGTCCTACATGTAACTCATAACACATGGTAAAGCAAGTGTCAAGGCCGTATGAGATATACCGATACCTCATCAACAAAAGGGTGGTAACTAGACTAAGTCAATGCAAGAAAAATAAATAAAAGCAAAAAAACGACCGATAGAGTCGCTTGCACCCAAGTATGACTTGGATGCACATTTTTATAATATTAACAAATAAGAAATACTAAAAATAACAACTGAAAATAAGAATATATAAATCACAGAGTAAGGTGGCAAGGTATCTTGTCTGGTGATACGAAGGTGGCAAGTCCAAGAATCACAATGCCACAAAAGAAATGTCACAATCTCCAAACAACTCCGGATGCTGAAACAAACATCAAGAACGTACTCAGAATAAGTGATATACCTAGGGAATGCCTGTCCAAAAGTCAAATTCTATAACAGGAGCAAAATCGTAATTTTGGGTCAAAACGATGTCCGCCGTTGGATATATTTTACACCGAAACACGTGCCAGTATCTATGGTCTCTAAAGTCATCAAACTACCTGTTTACAGGTCCGATTTGAGGACACAAACTCAATGGTATGTCCAATTTTGGATTCCGATGAGCCGTGCACAAAAATCGTCCGTTGGATCAGATCGCGGGCCCGCCAAGTAGGCGTTCCAGTCGACCTTCTCAGAATCGGACCAAACTTGGCATACAGGACCAAAAAAATGATACGGTCCTGTTGGCACAAGTTTCGTCTCGCTTTGACGAACGTGCATAAAGTAATTAAGAAATTTGCAAATAGGTCGATACGGTGAATTTCGACGGATACGCATCAAATTCGTCGCGCACACGCGACCAATTTAAATACTGCCAAAGTCCACATGTCCACGAAGTCGATACGCACCTTTCGATGCTTTCAGTTCGCGACCACGTCACCCAATTTGGCGGGACGCATGTCGTATCGAGGAGATTTTCTAAAATTTGAAAGCAGAATTGACAGTTTTTCGCACAAGTGAATCATAGTTTAATTCTCTGTACAAATAACAAAATAAGATTCTACAAAAAGCTTTCTGTTATTGGTTATGTTATCTACAGAGTTTTATAATTTGTTTCGAAAACCCTACTATTTAGTTCGAAAAGTGGCTTACAAGTTAGTATTTTGGAGTGGTTTCTTGTTCTATTTCTCGACAGCGAACGTGCCACTTCGTGTCAATTTCTGCGCCTATCCAGGTTACGAGGTCGAAATCCCTTGGAAGGGTTTCGAAGAGGGTTACAAGGTCTCTTAATAGGATTTAACGGTTCACAAAACGTTGGAAATTTAAAAGAGATATCGACGCTAGAAGTTGGGTACCTTATGATTGAAAATCTGGACTTGCACAGTGGTGCGGTCAGCCTGGGGGTTGCGACGCTGTTTCGGCGGCGGTCTAGTCGACGACGGCGGCTCGCTGGCGGTCGAGGGGGTTCGCCAGGAGTCAGGGGAGGTTTGGGGTCGGCTCACAAAAACTTGGTTAGGGTTTCTCGGGCTTTTTTTCTTCTGTCGTTTATATATGCTACTAATCCAATCCACGCCCGCTTTGGCTTTACGGGATAGATGTTTGAATAGGTTTCGGTTTGATAAGGATGGGATTTGAATAAGGGTCGGTTTTAGCTAAGGCTTCGGGCTTCAAATTTGTTGAGGACTTGCAAAAGATTGCAACAAAAATATGAATTGCATCTCCAATGCAACACAACACAATGGGGGGGCGTCGGGAACATTGTAGTATTGTAGCTTTGGCTACAGTACAGTTCTATTTTTTTACTTATCCTATATATATATATATATATATATATATATATATATATATATATATATATATATATGTATATATATATTATCCATTATGTGCTATTCTAATGTTAGAACTAAGTGACAAAAATTGCACCAAATTTTAGAAGAAGAAAAACATAAAGATATATAATTATTTCTTAGCAAAATAAGAACTACTGTATTAGTATTAGCACAAGCATTCCTATCAATATATTAACAAAACCCGTGACTTAAGTATATAACAAAATTTAATAAAAATAAAAATTATATAGTAAAATAATTAGGAAAAATGTGGGTTTACATCCTACCCAACTTAAAGAAAATTTTGTCCTCGAAATTAAAGCCAATGTGTGGGGATGCGATGCAATATAAGAATTTAACATGCAATGTACCTTGGTCTTCGATCAAATGCGGGTAGCGATTCCGAATGTCGTCCTCACGCTCCCAAGTAGACTCTTCCGACGAGTGATGCTTCCATGCCACACGGACCAATGGTATAGATTAATTTCGTAGCACTTTCATCCGGCGATCAAGGATGCCTACTGGTTACTCTTGGCCCGACAGACTCGGTCCAACTGTAATCTCGGAGTGATCAAGCACGTGATTGTTGTCTGCCACGTATCGCCTCAGCTGCGACACATGGAATAAGTCATGTACTCCCTCTAATGCCAATCTGTAGGCTACCTCTCCAACATGTTCTAAGACATCGAAAGGCCTGATGTATCTTGGACTCAACTTGTCACGTCCTCCGAATCGAATCGTGCCTCTAGTGGAGAATATCTTCAAGAACACATGGTCGATTTCCTTGAACTCCAAAGGTCAACGACGATTATTTGCCTATTGCTTCTGTCGATTCTACGCTGCTCGCAGGTGACTATATATCTTCTTGACCTTTTCCACTGTGCTCAAAACCAACTCGGGGCCCAATATCTGTCGCTCTCCGATGTCGCTCCAACAGACAGAAGATCGACACTTCCTACCATACAATGCTTCAAACGGAACCATCAGAACGCTCGATTGATAGCTATTGTTCTAAAAAAACTCCACAAGATAAGGTGGTCTTCCCATGATCTGCCAAAGTCAAGCATACACGCTCTCAATATATCCTCTAGCGTCTGAATCGTATGCTCTGATTGGCCGTCTGTCGGTGGATGGTACGACATGCTAAACTTCAAACGCGTACCCAAACTGTCCTGTATACTCCTCCAAAAGTGTGAGGTAAACCTTGAGTCACGATCCGACATGATACTAACTGGTACACTTTGTAGCTTCACTATTTGCTTCATATACATATCCACCAAAACTTTTGTGGACTGCCCCACTCTAAAAGGTAAGAAGTGGGCTGATTTGGTAAGTCTATCAACAATCACCCATATCGCATCTCTTGCACTAGGACTCCGAGGAAATCCTGTGATGAAGTCCATCATAATGTGCTCCCACTTCCACTCGGGAATGGGTAGCGGCTGTAATAATCCGGCCGTCCTCTGGTGCTCGGCCTTCACTTGCTGGCATACCAAACACTTGGCCACAAAATGAGCTATCTTCTGCTTCATTCCGTGCCACTAATAATACTGTTGTAAGTCCCTGTACATCTTAGTTCCTCCGGGATGAATAAAGTAAGTTGAACTGTGTGCTTCTGCCATCAACTCCTGTCGCAACTCTCCATTACGAACATAATATCGCAATGTCCCATCGGAATGAATCCTTAATCCCGTCTGCTTTCCTGCCTCAGTCCTTTCTCGAAGTCGTCGAAATCTAGCATCCGTAGGTAATGCTGCCTTAATCCGATCTGCTAATGATGATTGCACTTGGAGATTGGATAATACGCCATCTGCTCCTGGAAATACTACCTCAATGCCAAGCTGCTGCAAGTCTCTAATCAACTCCTTCAGTGTGGTCAAGAAGTGAGCCATGGGATTAAGGCTTAATGCGTCTGCCACGACATTAGCCTTGCCCAGATGGTAATGTAACTCGATCTCGTAATCCTTCATCAATTCCAACCAACGTCGCTGTCGCATATTCAACTCTTTTTGTGTGAACACGTACTTGAGGCTCTTATGATCAGTGTAGATATCAACCTTCTCGTCGTACAAGTAGTGTTTTCATAGCTTCAAGGCAAAGATAACCGCTACGAGCACTAGATCGTGGGTTGGATAGTTTTTCTCATGCACCCCCAATACACATCAATACGCATCCTAATCCCTTTCCGGATACGTTACTATATATCACAAATCCTTTCGGGCCCAATGGTAGTCTCAAGATAGGTACCATGGTCAAGCGATTTTTCAACTCGTCAAAAGCAGTTTGACACTCATCTGTCCATACAAACTCCTGATCCTTGCAAGTGAGTCGAGTCATAGGCCCCCTATTCGAGAGAAATCTTCTACGAACCTTCGATAATAACCCGTAAGTCCAAGAAAACTTCTCACCTAGAAAGCTGATGTAGGAGCGGGCCATGCCTTGACTGCTGTGATCTTCTCAGGATCCACTGATATGCCTTCTCTAGTAACAATATGTCCAAGAAATGATACCTCTGTGAGAAAGAATTGACACTTGCTAAGCTTTGCAAAAAGTCGCTCATTCCTCAAGGTCCCTAAAATAATCCGTAGATGCTGCTCATGCTCCTCTTGGCTCTTCGAGTATATCAAGATATCATCTATTAAGACGACTACAAATTTGACCAAATACTGGTGAAAGATCTTATTCATTAAATTTATGAAGACTGCAGGAGCGTTGGTTAAACCGAAAGGCATGACCAAGAACTCGTAGTGTCCATACCTCGATCAAAAAGCCATCTTCGCAATGTCTTCCTTTCGAACCTTCAATTGGTGATAGCTCGATCGTAAGTCAATCTTGGAGAATACTTTTGCTCCACTCAGTTGATCAAATAGATCGTCTATACACGACAAGGGGTAGTTATTCTTCACTGTTACTGCATTCAAAGCTCGGTAGTCGATGCACATGCACATTGTCCCGTCTTTCTTAGGCACAAAAAGAATAGACGCTCCCCATGGTGACGCACTGGCACGAATAAAGCCTTTCTCCAACAAGTCGTCAATCTGTGTCTTTATCTCTACCAGATCCTTAGGTGTCAGACGATACACTCGAGATGAAATAGGCTCAGCTCCGGTAATAAGCTAAATAAAAAACTCAATGTCTCCGTCAGGTGGCAGTCCGGACAAATCCTCGGGGATACAACCTCAAACTCAGTAATAACAAGGTGCTGAGGGGTGTCCTGCATCATCATGTGAGTACCCAATGTGGGTGCATCACAACTCCCTCCTTCTTCTTTGGTGAACTTGAATTCTATCGTATTTGGTAGTCTAAAGATGATACTACCCCTATGGCCGTCTATGAGAGCGAAATACTGGCTCAACCAATCCATTCTGAGAACCACGTCGAATATCGACATAGGAAATACGAGAAGTTATGCTTTCATCTTCCTACCACATATCACTACAGGACAAAGTTTATAAACTTCACTAACAGGTACAACTCCTCCTCCAGTGAGGATTCTAATATATTTAGATAAGGGTGTGATGTGAAGGTTGTGTCTATGGAAAAACTAGTGGCTATGAATGAATGAGTGGCTCCAGTATCAAACGAAGTAATGGCAGAAAATGAAGCAACTAAAATCATACCTTCTATAACCTCTGCCTCTGTCTCTATTTCTGTATCCTCAACCGCTAGAGAGAATACCTACCCATAATTCTGTCCAAGGCCCTAAGCTCTGGCCCTCTCGAACTTTGCTAATTGGGGTGGTAATGGTAGGCGAGGTGCTCCTGCTGCTGGCCGAGGTGCTAGAAGTGCTGGGGCTGTCGGCCTCGGGTTCTGCTGAGCAAAAACTAAAGACTGCTGCTCTGGACAATCCTTCACCTTGTGCTGTCCTGACCCGCATCTCAAGCATGCTCCAAGTCGAGTTCGACAGTCCTTCAAGAGGTGTCCCTGCTTCCCGTAATAGTTGTAGGTGGGCTTCTGATAAGGTGTGGGCCTCTGCTGGAAGGTCCATCCTGAGTAGCTCGGGCTGGGGTCACTGATGGTGTATGACGTCTTGATGTCTGCTGCTGCTCTTTGCAAAGAATCTCTTGAGCACGAGCTTCCTCCAAGACAGCTGAATAGGAGACTCGAGACTTTGTAGTCGTATAAGACTTGAGCTCTCGTGCTAGCCTCTGATGGAATCTTCTTGCCTTCTCTAATTCGGTCGGGATCAGTCCCATACTAAATCTACTCAGACGATTAAACTCCGAGTCATACTCATCAACTATCATATTTTTTTGCTTCAAATGAAGGAATTGGTCATATAGACCATCTCGAACATGGATGGGGAAAAAATCTCACATAGAATAGATCATAGAACTGCTTCTAGGTGATCCCAGTGCCTAATCGTCTCTCTTTCGCCTTCCACCAGTGGTGAGCATTATCTTCTAATAGTAGGTCCACCGCTATTATCCATTAATCTTGAGCTGGCAACTGGGATGCCTTCAGTAGCTTCTTCGTACTAATAAGCCATTATGACACCTCTAGTGGCTTCTCCGTTCCTCTGAAGGCCTTGGGGTTCATGTCTGTAAAGTTCTTGATAGAGCCTTCATAAGGATGCAGAGCCGGTGCTGGTGCTGGTACAGGTGCCGGAGGTGGAGGTGGGGGTCTAGCCAATGCTGCTATTATAGTCTGTCTCATCAGCTCAGTCTGCTGCCACTGAGCCTGCATCATGGCATACATGAACTGGAAAGTAGGGCTCCCATCTGTCGGTGGTGGTGGCATCTGAGGCCCCGACTGTTGTAGAAACTGCTGAGGAATTGGTGGTTGCGGAGGCAGTGGTACATTCCCTCCCGGTGGCATGGTAGTGGTCTGCCCAACCTGGCTTACTGGGTTTGGTGCGATCTCTGGGTGCACCGTCGTTGGTGTCGTAGTAGGCTGCGACTGTCCTGGCTGGTATGGTGTCACTGGAGTCATTGGAGGATTCTATCCCTCCGGGGTAGCCACTTCACCAGATGTTAGGGCCAAGGAAGAAGTGTGTCCTCTTCTTAGATTCATACTTTTGGCACGAGGAAGAATAGGAAGATACTAGGAGAGGTTAGATATGAGGTAATTCAAGTAATCAAAGGAATTTAAAAAGATTGGAAGTCAAAGGAATTAGTAGTTCTAGATGAGATACGATTTTCTATTCCTATGTGCAGGCTTGTTGGGCACAGTCATGTAACCCAACAATATTAAGGAGCTGCATGTACCACCACAAAAGCATGTAATACCCCAGTCCCGAAATACATAGGACCGAGTACGTATACATGCCAGCTGCACATATACGAAGAATACTCCAATATATGGAACCCTCGTATACATACATAAGCTGTATAATAAATCATTACAGGTTAGAATAATATAATCTAATCTCATCACAACTCAACACAGAAGATAATAAAGTCCAGATAATAAATGAGTGTATTAAAAGATAGCCGGGTGGTCATTCCCACTCCCAACGACTATGATAAATAGTCACAATGATCGGAGTCCAACCTCCACAAAATAGAAAGTAAAGAGATGTAAAACTGTCCACTAAAATGTCTCAAGTAAATCAATAATCTAAAAGTTAGCGGAAGATGCCTTATCATCAACATATGATAGATCTAGTACCGCTCCGTACTCCTGTGGGAAGTCGTCTAATCCTGGTGAGATAACCAGGTCCTCACAGGGACGTAACAAGATACAAAAAAACTCCATGCCATATAAACTGTGATATATAATATAAGAAAAGGTGAATGCAAATCGGGTGCCTACCCATTCTACAGTGATAATGCAGTTAAGAATAGATCTTCAATGTACGGGCATCTGGCACAGGTGCAGGTAACTAGGTATGGTCCCATCAGGATACCAGGAACCTCAAAGCATAATATTCCTCGAATGTCAAAGGCCAGCAGGATCAGGAATAGGAAAGTGAATAAGTGGCCTATATGTTAAGGAAGCTGTTCTCCCCACCCAATGCCTAGTAGGGTCACATCCATGACTCATGAAACCTCTAGTAACTGCCAAGTCTACCAGCATACAATTCTATTGGCAGTTACTCATATCTGTCGTATGCCTCAAACATATCGGTGGCCAGCCGACTACACGAGCACGTATCCTACATGTAACTCACAACACATGGTAAAGCAAGTGTCAAGGCCGTATGAGATATACCGATACCTCATCAACAAAAGGGTGGTCACTAAACTAAGTCAATGCAAAAATAATAAATAAAAGCGAAAAAAATGACTGATAGAGTCGCTTGCACCCAAGTGTGACTTGGACGCACAGTTTTATAATATTAATAAACAAGAAATACTAAAAATAACAACTAAAAATATAAATATATAAATCACAGAGTAAGGTGACAAGGTATCTTGTCTGGTGATACGAAGGTGGCAAGTCCAAGAATCACAATACCGCAAAAGAAATGTCACAATCTCCAAACAACTTCGGATGCTGAAACAAACATCAAGAACGTACTCGGAATAAGTGATATACCTAGGGAACGCCTGTCCAAAAGTCAAATTCTGGAACAGGTAATTTCGGATCAAAACGATGTCCACCGTTGGACCCATTTTGTACCGAAATACGTGCCAGTATCTATGTTCTCTAAGGTCTGTCAAACTACCTGTCTACAGGTCCGGTTAGAGAAGACAAGCTCAACGGTATGTCCAATTTTGGATTCCGATGAGCCGTGTACAAAATCGCCCGTTAGATCGGGTCGCGGGCCTGCCAAATATGCGTTCCAGTCGACCTTCTCAGAGTCAGACCAAACTTGGCATACAGGACCAAAATAATGATATGGTCTAGCTGGCGCAAGTTTGTCTCGCTTTGACGAACGAGCTTTAGTAATTAAAAATTTGCAAATAGGTCGATATAGTGAATTTTAACGGATACGCATCAAATTCGTCGTACACATGCGACCAATTTGAATTCCGCCAAAGCCCACACGTCCAAGAAATCGATACACACCTTTCGATGCTTTCAGTTCACGACCACGTCGCCCGGTTTGGCGGGACGCACGTCGTATCGAGGAGATTTTCTAAAATTTGAAAACAGAATAGATAGCTTTTCGCACATGTTAATCATCACTTAGTTCTCTGTACAAATAACAAAATAAGATTCTATAAAAAGCGTTATGTTCGTGGTTATGTTGTCTACAGAGGTGTTTGATTTGTTTATCAAAAACCATACTATTTAGTTCGAAAAGTGGCTTACAAGTTAGGGTTTTGGAGTGGTTTCTTGTTCTGTTTCTCAGCAGCGAACGTGCCACTTCGTGTCGATTTCTGCGCCAATCTAGGGCAAAAGGTCAAAATTCCTTGGATGGGCTTCGAAGAGGGTTACAAGGTCTCTCCATAGGATTTAACTGTTCGCAAAATGATAAAAAAATTAAAAGAGATATCGATGCTAGAAGTTGGGTACCTTGTGGTCAAAAATCTTGACTTGCACAGTGGTGTGGTCGGCCTGAGGGTTGCGACGATGTTTCGGCGACAGTCCAGTCGACGGCGGCGGCTCACAGGCGGTCGAGGGGGTTCGCCAGGGGTCAGGGGAGGTTTGGTTTCGGCTCACAAAAACTTGGTTAGGGTTTCTCGGGTTTTTTCTTTCCGTTTATATATGCTACTAATCCAATCCGTGCCCGCTTTGGCTTTACGGGATAGAGGTTTGAATAGGTTTCGGTTTGATAAGGATGGGATTTGAATAAGGGTTGGTTTTAGCTAAGGCTTAGGGCTTCAAATTTGTTGAGGACTTGCAAAAGTTTGCAACAAAAATATGAATTGCATCTTGAATGCAACACAACACAATGGGGGGGGTCGGGAACATTGTAGTACTGTAGCTTTGGCTACAGTACAATTCTATTTTTTTACTTATCATATATTTTTTTACTTATCATATATATATATATATATATATATATATATATATATATATATATATATATATATCCATTATGTGCTATTCTAATGTTAGAATTTAGTGACAAAATTGCACCAAATTTTAGAAAAAGAAAAACATAAAGATGTATAATTATTTCTTAGCAAAATAAGAACTACTGTATTAGTATTAACACATGCATTCCTATCTATATATTAACAAAACACATGACTTAAGTATATAAGAAAATTTAATAAAAATAAAAATTATATAGTAAAATAATTAGGAAAAATGGGGGTTTACACAGGTTCTGGTTACAGTCAAGTACTCTCATGCTCAAATTACTGGTTCCATGGTAGATAGTAGTCAAGTCGGGTTATTACAAGATAGGCCAAGTACACGGTACATGCACATAACCAAATATTATAAGAGAACAACCATGGAGATACACTGGTTATTAAGCGCACGACAATTGGCGCCCGGCGCTAGGTGGCGCTGGGCCAGAAGCACGGGGTGGTGCACGACAAGTGGCGTTGGGCCAAGTGGCACACGACCGAAGGGCGCGGCGCTAAAGTGCGCGCGACCAGAATAGTACGGCACTAAGGAGCGTCCGGGCAACGAGATGGCACGCACACACTGCTCATCTTCTCCAACCAGCACAAAATGCTTAGTTGAACCCATGAACTTCAAAGTGCCATAACTCCTCCAAAAAAAGGTCGAAATCAAGCTTTTCAAAGGTCAAAATTGGGTAGAATGGAATTTCCTACAACATGGAGCAACTGGTTTTCAAAAATATCAAGTTTTAGTAGATCAAAATCAAAGGAAACAAGAAAATCCTAAGACTTAGATTTATAAAAATCCATCCATCAAAACCAAAAAGGCTAAGTCCTATAGAAGCTTATAATCATGCAAGGAATAGATTGGAACAATAAAACTTAAGATCCATCATGAAGCAAGTTGCACTTGCCTAGAGCTGGTTTGTGGGAGGAGTAAATGAAGAAGATGAAGAAGAGTTAATTGGAAATAAAGAGAGGAGGGAGAAGATTGGTTTATATACCAACCTATCTGTCTCAACCCAAACCAAAACAAAGCAAGCCAAGCCAAGCCAAGCCAAGCCAAACCGAACCAAGGGAAAATTAAACCAAGATTAGGCTAAACAAGACAAGTTAAAGCACGGGTCACCTGACAAACGTCAGAATTTTGTACACATATACTAAAAATACGTATAAAAAAGGGAGTGATAACTCTACCCACCTTAAAAGAATTCCATCCTCAGAATTTATTTAAGAGGCTAGAGGTGTCGGGACAAGCTAAACTAATACTAGCAATCTATGACTAGCAGTAAATCAAGCAATCATTCATTCAAGCAAGGAATTAAAAGCATAAGGCATAAGGAAGATATTATAACTTATGAGTCAAACAGGTGTGGATATCGCGATCGGATATCATCCCCACGTTACCAAGTTGACTCACCCAAAGAGTGATGACCCCAAGCAACACGGACTAAACTAATAGTCTTGTTCTTGAGTATCTTCTCCCTTTGTTCCAATATAGATATAGGCCTTTCCTTATACGATGGTTGGTACCAACAACCAATTTCGAATAATCAAGGACATGGCTCGGATTCGGGATGTACCATCGCAATTGGGATACATAGAATATGTTATGTACCTAGCGAGATGATAGGACACATTACCTACTCGCTCAAGAATATCAAATAGCCCTATATACCTAGGACTAAGCATTCTCCGTACGCCGAATCGAATGACGCCATGGGCAGGGGAGATCCTAAGAAATACGTGGTCGCCGAAAGAAAATTCAAGAGGATGCCGATGAGAATCGGCCCAATGGCGCTGACGATCTTGTGCATCCCGAAGATGATCTCTAACTTGTCTTACCACCTCTATAGTTTGAGTAACCATTTCTGGACCAAGCATCTGCCTTTTGCCTACATCATCCCAAGCTAATGGTGATCTGAACTTTTTGCCATACGGTGCCTCAAATGGTGCCATCTGGATACTGGCCTAAAAATTGTTATTGTAGGAGAACTCTACTTGATTCAGGTGATCTTCCCACGAACCACCAAAGTCAAGAGTACAGGATCGTAACATATCTTCAAGATATTGAATTGTGCATTCTGACTGACCATCTGTCTATGGATGATAAGTTGAACTAAACTTGAGACGAGTTCCCAAACTCTCTTGAAGACTCCACCAAAAGTGCGACGTAAATCTTGAATCTCTATCTGATATGATACTGACTGGCACTCCATTCAATCCGACTATATACCTGAGGTACATCTCTGCTAGCTGATCCGTCGATTGACTTATTCTGAAAGGGAAAAAAATGAGCTACCTTAGTGAGTCGGTCAACTATAACCCGTATAGTATCTCTCCAACTGGGGTTTTTGGTAATCCAGTTATAAAATCCATGGCAATATGCTCCCATTTCCATTCTGGGATTGGTAAAGGTTGAAAAAGTCCAGTTGGTCTCTAATGTTCAGTCTTGACTTGCTGGCAAACTAAACAACGAGAGACAAATCGGTCTATCTCCCTCTTCATGCCATTCTACAAAAAATGTTGACGAATATCACGATACATCTTCGTGCTACCAGGATGAATTGAATACTGCAAATTGTGAGCCTCTGCCATGATTTGTTGTCTGATGTCACCACAAGGTATACAAAGACGCCTTTTATGTTGAAATGTGCCATCTTCGTGAATGCATAACTCTGCTCTTCGTCCCGCTTCACATTCCGCCCTAAGTCGCTGAAGCTTTAAATCTGTTGACTGAGCTATCTTGATTCTCTGAACTATGCTGGACTGAACTTGCATACTGGCCATAAATGCTATATTGGTAGAAAAAACTATCTCTATTCCCATCTTTTGAAGATCTGCCAATAACTCTGGCTGTGTTGTTAGAAAATAAGCTCCTGCTCTTCTCCTTAATGCATCAACAACTATGTTGGCCTTTCTA